>JACJUY010002388.1:7735-55794 GCA_014220935.1 Platorchestia sp. MABIK | reverse complement strand
GTGAGGGTGATGCAGCGGCGGGTGGTGAGGGTGATGCAGCGGCGGGTGGTGAGGGTGATGCAGCACCGGGTGGTGAGGGTGATGCAGCAACGGGTGGTGAGGGTGATGCAGCGGCGGGTGGTGAGGGTGATGCAGCAGCAAAATTTGCACAAGTAATGGAACACGATAATAAACAGCACTTACATCACTGCAGCATTTGCACTCGCGCAGCAGCGGACGAACATCGCACAGACATAATAAGTAAAATTTCTGAAGTGTAAAAAAACTAAAGAGGTTAAGTTAGGTCGATGCAAAAGTAGCGTTGTATTCCATGTAGAAACGCTGATAAAGTAGATGCTGTTCGAGCTTGGAATAGGAGTTAATCTCACCCTGAGGAGTGGCTCGGAATATTGAATAGCGATGGAGAACTGGCAATGCATTCTAATGAGATTAAACTCCGTGTAAGAGAATGAATTGCAGGGCTTTGTGGGGAGAGGCTAATGACCCTCGTGCTCATGTAAGGTAGGATGTTCAGTGCTACTGCAAGCAACACGTTCATCGTCTCTTCAGCTTCATCTGAGTACTTTAAATTCAACTCAATACGAGCAGCGTTGGTGGAGCTGAGTCTGGCTGTATGGGAACAGGCTAATCAAAGCACGGCGCCTAATTGGATAGACTTCGAGCCCGGAATTATAATTATCTGCGACGCTCATGAATCTGATCACGCCCGGTGATGCTATTCTGCCGATCATATCTTCACACAGCAGATGATGAGGCAGGGGTTATAGCCTAGTGCTTCTAATTGTGGATCTTTTTTCTTATACAGGGAGTCCGGGGCAAAAATTTTCAATATTTTTGAGATCTTTAAGAGTTCTAGGAAATTTAACTGAAAACTCGTTTCAAAGAATTATGTACAATAATATTTAGAGCACTAAATATCGGGCGGGGTTTGCTCATTTTGATGATAAAAAAGCTCATTTTCCTTTATACCTACCCATTTCTGGAAACTCTCGCAGTTTGTACAATTTTTTTAAAGCCTGTGAAGAGTTTAGCTAATTGTCAACGCCGCATCGAGGGTTAATCAGTGGGCTGATTTTATAACTTACCGCACGCAAACTAAGAGTGACTACAATAACGAGCGCCACTCAGCTCCCTTCTGGAATTTGTTCCAGGCGTCACCTCTCCATGATTCTCTTTCTCCCTCTCAAACTCTCCCTCACACTCTCTCTCTCTCTGGCTGTTGCAAAACCTCCCACTACACGATGTCCGCTTAATGGCAGAGAAAATTTCACACAGCAAGATGTGTGCCAAGAGTGGAATTCAGTCACTGATTATAAACATTTGTTTTGCCAAATTCTGAATGGTCGATTAATTTTCGCAGTTCATCCTAGAGAGAGCAGAGCCTCTTAGTACAGTCGACTGTACTGTAGTGGAATGTACTTATCACGCAAAATACTAATCATCTCACTCGCCTGCATTTTCTAGAATATATGTGGTCTTTTACTTAATAACATTGTGTGTGAACCAGACCTTTTGCTTTTTCTGTAAGGAAATCATAAACAAATTATAAAAAATCAGTTTTTGTCGTTATGCACGCAATTTTTTATTATAATGCAATAATCGAAAGCCAATCAACAGCGTCCATGAATCCTGATTAGCTTTTCCCGCTCCCGTTACTCGATTAAACAAAGTAATTTGTGTTGCAATCATGAGCATTCTCTGGAAATTTCCTGCTCTTCACGTGCCATCGTCAACAGCTGGGCGCTTTGCTGGCGCAGCGAAAAACTTCCCAATTTCATAATTTATGTTAGAATACGAAATTAGTCCCTAATGAGTGTCATGCATTCATCAAAAAACAATTATGAGACTTTTTTATGGACTTTAAAATCAAGTAATTTGACGTCATTGTCAAGCCAGTGAGCAATCAAATATTTTCATTTTTCTGGAGCGCAAAAAAAGACGGCACCTCTACTCTATGCATATCAATGAACCTAATAATGAAAAGTCTGAGAAAGAAGTAATTTTCCAATTTCGTTAACATTTTACATTGTATGGAAAGTACAGCCTTCCAAAAACGCCACACTAAGGTATTGAAAAACTTTTTTCCGAATCCCCGTAGGTTTCGAGGTTACTTCCTCTATGTATTATTTGTATCATGTTCACTTCTTGTTCGAGTTGTTTGTATCGTGTTCACTTCCTGTGTCTAACACCTCTTTGTTTTATTACAATGAAAAATAATTTGGCTCTATCAATTTCTGGATCGCTTAAACAATTGAAAATTTAGAAATAATTTTCGCTACAAGTTCTGGTTTGACAGCAGGATCCAGCTTCTAGAATTGGTTTTTACTTTGTGGGACGCTCTCAAGTTTGGCACATACCAAGTTCTTTGTCAAATCTCCTCTAGAATCTGAATCTTACTAGGGGGATGTCAGACCCCGAAATTCATGTCGATCTTGGCTAACATTTTGTTCGTCTTAGTATACAAATTATTTAGACATTTTTAACAAATTTATCTTTCGAGTTATTAACTAGACTATTCGGTCCATCATTGATTTCGACATAAACGGTATCGTTACCGTCATTACCGAGCTACGCTAGGCCTTTGTTTGAGGTAAGCGAGCGAGTCAGTTCAGGAAGAAGGATTCTTGCATCAGACACAAGCGCAAAAATGTGTGGGTGTGCAGCTCTATGTTACCCGGCTTTATGGCGCGGTGTGATTATTTTCACAGCGTTGAAATGAAGTAATCGCTTTGTTCTTGACCCCAGCCCAATTGAGATTCTTGCAACACAAACAATATGAGTATTCTAAAGCCTTCAGCTTGATGGAATCCACACCTGTCGTGTATTATTCACATCCTACCCGAGCCGAAACCGCCTCATGTTCTGCATCAACGGCTGGCTATTCCAATAGTAGTTTCTAAAATTTATCCGTCGAACTTATCCGCATTATTTTGTTCCTCTCAGGTTTATATTCATTTCAGCGAGAAAACATTTTATAGCACACATTAATTATGTTTGACAGCGCTTCTTTTCCAGCTTGAAGTGGATGGAAAGTTTACTTCTTCGCATTTTATTGTGTATGAAAGCTACCTGAAAATATTGAAATCTTACATTACGCTTTGTGCTATACATTACTGGAGGAAATCTACTTATCGAACGATGAAAAGATCATGGTAATTAGTAGAGAATAACTATTATTTCTGGAACTGCATTATCAAAAAATATTTGAAATCACATCTAAGAGCGTCTTGATCTCTTTAAGAAATGTGAATCATTGATTAAATTTAACTTAGATATAATGAGTACTTTAAATTCAACTCAATACGAGCAGCGTTGGTGGAGCTGAGCCCGGCTGTATGGGAACAGGCTAATCGAAACGCGGCGCCGAATTGGACAGACTTCGAGCCCGGGTGGGTGGTGGAATAGCGATTGAGAATAGCTATTTTTTTTCTTTGCCTTATGACAGACAACTATCTCAGACAATATTCGTGATTATTTTCAGACAACTTCTGTCAACAACAACAAAAAATTGTTCAAGTTTTTTTTAGCTGATTTGGGATAATTTTAGCGTACTGAATCCAAAAATAACATTGATTTTGCTCAATCAGGTCAAATTTCTGAACTAAGCCACATTTTTGTTTTTCGACGTTTTTGTTTACATGTGTGGGTATAATGTTATTATTCAACAAATTTTGTAAATTTTGCATGTGCCAACTTTTGACTAATTGCATTTTTTTAATACAGGTGAATGAAATATCTTCGAGTGAAAGATCTTGCCAAAATCATCCCTATGTATTCTGCTACATCTGCTGTGAATCCATCCTTGTTCCTAACAGGAATCTAGTCTCAAGTTTCGCGCATTGTGCTTACCATGCTTATTTTGGTACACTCATACCTCACCGTGCGAAAGACCCAACGAACGAATAATCCAAGTTACGAAACGCCTTTACATAATATTTTCGTCTCTGAATAGGAAAGAAAATTCAAGTTACGAGACGCGAAATCTCAAAAATTCAAATGATGAGCGGTCTGCTTCGCAGCCGCCCGAATCCCCCGAAACGTAAATACACTTGTAGCATCCTGTACATCGTTTTGAAATTTATTGACTAGGAGGACGTTGCATCTCCATGATACCCATGATCCATTTAGTGTGACTTCGAACCTTGTTCGTTACAGAGTTCGAACGCGCGTAAAGGAGAGTTGCTGTTGTTTTGTGAGTTTTTCGAAGGTGCTCATTGCAACTTTATTCTTTGTTCGTGAGTTCCAGTAGAAGTGAAAAGAAAAAGCTGGCTCTGTTATCAATAGAAGTTAAATAGGAGATGATAAAAATGTGAAAGTGGCATGCGGTTGAGTAATATCGCAAAGGAAAATGGCCGAGACCATCGGTACGACATTGGAGCAGAAGGAGGCATTAAAAGCGACGACCCCTTCGAAGTGATATTGGAAAAGTGGTCGTCACTGAACGACGAGATAGAGAGACTGTTATTTTTATTTTGTATACTTATGACTGTCTTGTTCAGTTTAATTGTTTAATAAATAATTTCATTTTGCTCTTAACGCATATTTTATACAAATTTGGGATACTTTGTGAATTTTTAAAAAATTTTGGGGCTAGTATTGGAGGCCTTGGAACAAATCAGGCCTTTTACATGTAAAATGCGACTCTACTTACGAAAAAATCAAGGTTTCGAAACCACTCCTGGATTAATTTCGTAAGATGAGGTAAGACTATCAAGCATGGTTACCAGAATCCTGGCCGCCACACGTGGTGTGCAAGTCATGCGAAAAATATCTTCGACATTGGACCAAAGGCAAGAAGAGTTGCCTGAAGTTTGGAATTCCTATGGTTTGGAGGGAGCCGAGAAACCATGTCACTGACTGCTACTTCTGCGCTGTTTATGTAACTGGGATCAACAAAAAACTGGAAAAGCCTCAAATATCCTGATCTTGAACTGGCAAATAGTCCTGTTACTCACTGTGATGGAATTCCAGTACCCGTCTTTAGAGCACTTCCTGACATCAGTAGCGATGATTCCTCCAGTGTTCCAGAAGATGAAGAAGAAGAAGGAGAAGTGGTTCTTAATGATGATATTCCACATTTTTTTATCAAAAGAAGCTAAATGATCTAGTTCGTGATCTCCACTTTTCAAAGTTCTCTGCCGAGCTGTTGGCATCCAGATTGAAGGGAAAGAACCTCCTCTCTGGCAGTGCTCGTATTACTTTTTACAGCAAGAGACATCAAGAATTCCTCCATTATTTCTTTGAAAAGAAGGACTTGATGTAAAGTACAGATATTGCTCAGCTTTTGCACAAACTTGGAGTGCTCCAGTATCAGCCCGAAGATTAGAGACTATTCATTGACAGCAGAAAACTATAGCTGAAATGTGTTCTGCGTCACAATGGTAACCATGCAGTTAACCTCTTTTTCCCTAGTTCATTCGACTATTTTGAAAGAGAAGTATGAAGCCTTAAAGTATGTGCTGAAGAAAATTAGCCATGATCATTGATCAGCATGAGTAGCTTACCTGTGTTGACATGATAATGGTGAACATTTTGTTGGCACGACAGTCACAAAGTATCCATGCGTTCTTTGCATCTGGGATAGTAGGGACACTTCTCAGCATTACACAAAGAAGGACTGGCCTGTGCGAGAGTAATTGATGCCTTCAGAGCAAGGAACGTCATCAACAATCCTCTGGTGGACAGAGATAGAATATTCTTTCCCCCGCTGCACATCAAGCTTGGCTTGATTAAACAGTTCACCAAAGCTCTAGACAAGGATGGTGGTTGCTTCACTTACTTGTGTCATGCTTTTCAAGGTTTAACCCTAGAGAAGTTAAAAGATGGCATCTTTGATAGGCCTTAAATCCATCAGTTCATCAGAGATCCTGAGTTAAAAGTTTAAAACTCAATGAACGAAGTGGAACTGGAACCACGGAAAGCTTTTACTCTGATCGCGACGAACTTTCTTGGCAATAACAAGGCCAGGAACTATGCAGAACTTGTCACTAATATGCTGACTGCTTTCAGAAACCTTGGATGCAACCTGAGCATTAAAATGCGTTCCTCGTTCTCACATTTGGATAGGTTTCCTAAGAACCTGGGATCGATGAGAAATGAGCAGGGAGAGAGATTTCATCAGGACATAAAAGAGATGCAGATTAGGTATCAGGAACCCTGGGGTACAGTCATGATGGTTGATTACTGTTGAAATCTGAAGAGAGAGATATCCCTGCTGATGAGCATCCGAGGAGTTCGAAGAAACGGAGGTTCGTGCCCTGAATTTTGCCCAATGAAATGTAATTTCAATTTACAAATACGCATCTTTATCAATTTTCATTATTCATTTTACAGAAATCCAAGTTTGTAACAATTAATACACTCTGTGAGAAAACATTTTTTTCCTAAAACATTTTTTAGATGAAAAATATGAATGGAAATGGACTGATAATGTAAAAAAAATTTAATCCATTTATGTCCAGATCCATCCAAACCAAATTAGCATAAAAACCATACCTGATTGAGAGAAATGGATGTCATTTTTGAATTATTCGGTGTAAAATAGTTATAATTCAGCTAAAAAAACTAGAGAACTTCTGAAAAGTTTTTTTGAAACCCATTGAATTAGTTGATTATTGTAATTGTCAACCTAAATTTAAAATATCGAACATCTGTATCACAACCGTGGACTGAGAGTGGGACAGCTTATCTAAAACATCATTCAGGAATATAAAAGTTGTGGCCCTCAATAAAATGACAAGTGACATGTGCAAAAAAAAAAACTCGAAATAAACAGAGTATCACGATACATTCTCGAAAATTCTTTTTACTTAAATCGACCCAAACTTGCTCAATTTAACCTTTTCAATTTAAACGAACTTATTTGTATCAACTTCTCCCTACCTGTCCTACTTTGACGTTAAATTACATGAAAATGAATCCAGCAAAAAGTGGGGAACCTTGCGATTTATGATTCATTTTGATTATTCCTTGGTGTCCCTAAACGCGATGTGGGAGTCCTAAACTGGGTGAATTTGGCATAGAGGATGTTTCCTCGGAGGCGGAGGAGATAAATGAAAATGATGGTCGCAATAATTATAATAAATCCAAAACAATTTCCTTAAAAGGGTTCTTTTGAAGAGCTGAAATGCTTTAATTAAGACACATAGGGTATGATCTGACCAAAAAAATACAATGCACTATTCAGCAACTTTTCTCGTACATTTTCAAATTTGAATATGAAGACAACCAATTCTTCTCATACTCGTGAAAGCCGAGTAGCTATTCAAGTTTTTGAAAAGTTTTTGAATCATCAGATGCCAGAATTTTTTTTTTGTAACGTTTCCTTCAAACAGCTTTATTGTGAGAACTTCGCGAAGGAAAAAACTGCGTGCTGGAGTTGGAAAGAAGGTGAGTCTCTACCAGGCACTTTAGAGGGTACAACTCTTGCACAGCTAACAGACTCACATTAATTCACACTGTTGTAACGGAGAGTGATGTCTGAACTCAAAGTAAGGAAACATATTTCTTGGTGAAACACATTTCCCCATTGTGAGTTGAGGGAGTATTTAAGTGTGTAATTATTTAGCAAGCAAAATCGGATTTGAACAATTAAATCACAGAATTGCATAAAAAAAGCTGAAAGAACGCTTTAGTAACACTCACAACCACACAACCGCATACAAATATACATCGTGAGAGAGCAAATTCACGTGTTTTTTCATGGTTTCTTTTATTTCAGTTTTAATTCCCACATAAAACCTAATCAATGCATTCCTACCAGCTTTAGGGATAATATCAGCCATTCTCCACTTGTTGAATCAGCATTTCTACCTCTCATTACTTGGAAGTCCGTATACCGTTCCCCCTCAAGTCATGAAGCATCTTACTCTGCTGTTGGTAAAAACAGCTTCTCTCGAAACCCTCATCGCCGCCTCATTGTAGCGAGCTGTAAAGCCTGGCGTTCGACGCGAACTTGGCGCCTGGCCCACTAACTCGATGAAGATGAGGCCTAACATCGTGTCCGAGGAGACTTTCTCAACGGCAGTCGCTCTTCTTCTTCTTCATACTCCCAGGAATATGGACATTGTCACATATTTTGAAATTTCTTCGTGAAATTTTGATTATGTCGATTGAAGAGTTATTCGATTACCGTTTTTAACTTACTGTAATTGCGAAGATATTTCAGAACCTGAAGTTACGTGAGCTTTAAACTTCCATCGCCAGACTTATTGTAAAGAATTAGAAAATAATATCTACTACTAAATGAAAAGAGTATTTTTCCCGAAAGCTGAACTTTTAACGCGAAGATTAGTTGCTGAAACGTCGTCTTTTTCCTGCAGCAACGAACTCTTCTTGAAAAACTCCTTAATTTAAAAGTCGGAAGATAATTTACGGGGAAAACGCAGATAAGACGTTTTATTTGAAAATGTCTCGTTTACCATAAAAATTAAGCTCTAAGAATGACGCTAAATTAGGCAAGTTTAATTAATTAATCTCTCCGAGTAATCCTTTGGCGGTGCTGCCGACAAGCCGGTCTTCGTTTCAATCATAACAGACCCGCCGCCGACCGCAAAAAATGCATCAAGGTCACCTAGAAGCCTCATCGTCGCGAAAGTCCTATTAAGGGCGCCGTGGAGGCTTTACAACTGAAATTAATGTGGAAAGTTCGGTGATTTAATGAGAATATCGCAGCCATGGTCTCTCGCAGCCGGCACTCAGAGACGGTCCAAAACTTCATCATTGGCATATTCGTTAACGTTATTTAGAAACTGTGCTCTATGTTCATATAAATAGGGTGGTACAGGTATTTTAAAGTACTAGTGTGAATTACACCAAAATTTCAACTATGTAGGTATTTTGCATCACGTATAGCTGATGCATACAGTAGACGAGTATGTAGCGTTCGTTTCGTTTACAGAGTTGTAACGCGTCAACTGTGGATGTCAGCTGGGATTGAAATAGAAAAATTACCATGAATCAAACATTTTTTTCTCAGGTGTCTCTGTTTTTTTTGCATTAACTGCTCCTATTTTTCCAATCTCAGAGCTTAAGCTTTGCGCCATGTAATCCGGGCTCTCATCCGATAGGATAAAATCGCGAGCGGAAGTGAACGTAACTCATCCGGACTTACTGTTTAAGGGTAGTTACGTAATCCAATCTTCGTGTGCTACAACCGCAAACACATGACAGCGCTACGTTAAGAACGAAATTGAGATGATTCATGTTTCTTAAGCGAAGGGTCAACTGTCAGACTTGTTCTTGAAACCTATGATCGTTTTTTTTTTCAGAAAAATATCGAGTTTTGAAAAATCCGGCTTCATAATTCAGTACTGAATGCCTGCCATATGAGACAGTTGTTGTACGAAAGACAGTTGTTGTACAAAGCTTATATTTAGTGCAAATCATGTGCTTGCTCTGACATCAATGAAATTTTCCAACATTTTTAACGTGACAGGAGCAATCATTTAAGGCAATCATTTAATTAAAAAAAAATAAATGCTTACCTTTTCGTGAGTAAATGCATGAAAATAACACTGAAATACAAGCTTAAAAGGAACATTTTTACGTCACAGGCTATTTTTAAGATTCACATAAGTTTGAGAAATTATGAAAACGTCATGTAAAAATGATGCATCTAACTCACGTGAGCGAGGAATGCGAAATGAACGAGTTTTCAGAACTAATATATCCCTGAGGTCCAAACTCTCAAATGCAGGCCTGAGTAGCGCCAGAATTAATGAAACAGCTTTGAAATTTTCTTAGGGAACGAGAATTAATTTGAAAACGGCCGTCAGAACCGCAAGGCTGACAGCGTTTGCAGGGAAACTTCTGCCTCCGCTTTCATGCGTCGACCGATCGTGTGAGACTTTTTGTGACTACAAGATCAAGTTACTCTATACACTGTAAACAGGGTGAGGTATGAAGTACTGTTAATGTTAGGTATCTGTGGTTCGAAATGACCATTTCTAGCCGCAAGTTATGGTGCGTTCGTAGACTAGATTTTCCAGATCTGTCCGTATCATTTTAAGAATTGTGAGTAAGAATTGTAAGAATTTTTGTCCGTGAGTAAGAATTGCTGAAAAATGTCACAGCAGATGGCTGCAAGAAAACTTCACTGGAATACTAACCATTTTAAACGAAAATTTAATTGGGTCTAAAGCGCGGTCACATTACTTTTATTTTTGAGATTTCAGTTTTCGTAAAAATGAGACAAGGGGTCAAAATTGTACGATACATTTGTCAATATACAAGGAAAGCAACCGCGATGTTTGAGGAAAGTGTAGATAATATGGAAAAACCTTCCATGGGTCCAGGAAATGCCCACATTTGCGTGAGATAGTAACTTGTTGGGGTATTTTGGAGTGGTTTACGAGCCGCAGCTAAGTTTAACTGAGTTGAATCCCGACATCACTTTGCTACGAAGGAACATCCATGTCAACGGAAACTATCACACATCAAGCATTTCATTATGCCTTTTACACCCTTCCATCGATACTGGACTTAATTTCGCAGTCAAACTCCCTGTCAATAAATGAACACAAATTTCCCTCCCCCCAGTCAAATCCTAAACACAATCTTGTTCTATTCACCACGCAGGTCCATCACAAACGCTAAAACTAATATCCTGCCTCGCTTTACCTTTTCAGCAATTGCTCTCAGCTAAACTCATAACCTTCGTTGTGGTCATAGCTTCAAATTTCTTCGTCGTTTTTACCAACATTTCGTTCCACAACAAACGTCGAAATTCATTAGGCCACCTTTTAAAGCAGAAATAAATGAATCATTGTGTTTGTTAAAAATACCCTAATGCATGTGCCCGAGTGACTTGTACTTCTCATTCAGTCAGAAAACTTGTACTCTGTGATCCTGCAACTCGTCTCCAACATTAGTTTGATCCAAACTTTGCTATCGGTTGAATATTAAATCATTAAACATTACATTCTGTCCGGCAATTCTACGTCTGCCTTCCACTTGATCCAAATGAAAGTCTAATTATTGGTTGGTCCAACTGCGAATCCTGCCTTCAGTTGGTACAAATGAAAATTCAGCCTATAGTTGACTTACCTGCGAATCCATGCAGCCTTCAGTTAGTTCAAAATGAAAGTTCAATTAATGGCTGGTCCAACTGCACATATAGCCTTCAGTTGGTACAAATGACAAAGATAAGTCCAATTTTTGGATGATCCAACTGCAAGTCCAGCTCTCAGTGGATCCGTCCGACTGCAAGTCCTGCCTTTACACCAACTTTAAATCTAGCTTTCAGATGATCTGAATGTAAATCCAACGGTTAGTTTGTCCAACTGTAAGTTCTGCTTCCGGCATGTCCATGCACGTGGAATTTCAGCTTTCTGTTGGTCTATCCGCTAGTCCAGCCTCGCACACCGCACGTTTCCTGCGCTAACTCGACCTGAAGTTCCGAGTTACAAGCCTTCATGAGGGCTGGTGAGCGGCAGCGCATCTTGCTTGATGTTTGTTCTGTTCATATGTGCATCATGCTTGCTGTTTGTTACGCTCTTATTTGCAACATGCTTGATGTTTGTTACGCTCTAATGTGCATCATGCTTGATGTTTGTTACGCTCTTAAGTGCAACATGATTGATGTTTGTTACGCTCTTATGTGCATCATGCTTGATGTTTGTTACGCTCTTATGTGCATCATGTTTGATGTTTGTTCTGCTCTCATGTGCATCATGCTTGATGATTACCCTGCGCATGTACGCTTAAATGAGTGATATTCTAGTGTCAACATGTTGTACCAACTTTTTGGAAAATAAACATTTTTTCTTTCTTTCTTTCTTTCTTGACTGTGAGGCGTGCGTCGTATCTATTGTTCACACCAAACGAATTACACGGTGAAAGCATTACAGCGGGATCTTTAACATTTACATCATGTTCACGCAGTTGGGTGAAAGATCCATGTTCAATTTATAGCCGAACAATGAGTAATGTTGCACAAAAATTCGCACAGTTTAATGTAACAACAGCAACATTTCAATCTGCCGAGTATCGCAAAGCCTAGGAGGTGCTAGAACGCAGAGCAACATCACAATACTCAATAGGTGTCATAATGCTGAGCAACATCACAATACACCGTGGGCATCACAAGCCCAGTCGTGAGCATAATGCTGAGCAAGATCCCAATACACAGCGAGCAGTGAGCATAATGCTGAGTAGCCCGACGATACAGAGGCTGAGTCATAATGCAGCCTCCGGAGCAGGGGCTCCTCTTTTCTCACACCCGCACCCTGGCAGCGCGCCTCCCTGCCCTCAAGCAGCGTCTGCAGCAGCGACCAGCACAACTAACGAAGCAGCCTCTCACTCCCAGCCTTCACTCTTGCTTTACTTGAAGGCAAGATGCAAGGCTCAAGCTTCCCCTTGGGGTAAGATCTTCAAACAATTCACGCCGTGAAAGCGGTTCAAATTGAAGCTTGAGTTTCTCTTACGCTTTGACTGCAGCGCAAGCCATTGGTGGTCACTGAGGGGATTTTCATAATTCTGCTGACCGACTGGTAGTCAAAAGCTCGATTTTCATCAACACTGTATCAAAAATAAATAAAAACACGATTAAGGTCCTTTTTTTCAAACATGATTGCTAAAATTAACTTAAATTAATATGAGTTGAATATTGGACTTTAGTTTAACCCACCGCAGTTGGAGAGTTAAGTCAGCTTGGCTATGCTACGTGTGGCAACACTTAACGTTGCTACGTGCATTTAGAAGAACTCAAGCAGCTGCACCGCTGCAACGACGTAAATTGTCTGAAATTAAGTCTCTGAATGCTGGAGTCACACCCTCGCCTCGGTATCAGGCGCATGTGTTGGATGCAAGAACTCCGTAGGGTGTGCGGAGTTCTGCGGAACAGCGTGTGATGTTCATTCTGCTACTTGTTCGCCAAGAATAAGAGACCCAGCATAAAACATCACCGTTTAAAATCAGTCTGGAAATAAATTTTCCGCTGGTGGACAGCGTCTGATATTTTGGTTCGGTAATTTTTTGAGCTGATGGGATTGATTTCCGACTTGGATCGATCAAACTTTTGCGGTTATCCTTCGATTATAAAAGAACATCTGCATTTAGGTGGCCCGCACTCAGCCACACCGCATCTTAGTTAGATGACATGAAGTTCTCACACGGGCGGACCGCACCTCAACCGTCAGTGAGTAGGCATGTGAGCTTCACCTATCGTTACTTTAACTCTTGTTGGTCTAAGATTCTTACAAGAGAAAGTTCATCTGAAAAAACATTTTCTGGTTGTAAATTCGATCTACATCTCTTATTTCACAAGTATTGAAATCCAGTTAAAAAATTTACTTCGACAACCTTCTAATTAAATTTATTCTCATGCTGAATGCACGCATCATCCATGCTTTCAATTATATTCAAATTTGTGATTGAGTAAAATAGTAATAGTTGCATGAGTGCGTGCAAACTGGCGACAATATGTTGCACATGAAGCTACGCTCTGCTTCAAACAACATTCAACATTCATTTCAACATTCTTTTGTATTTAATTCTTTAATAAGTTTTTTCAACATTCTTTTTTTAATAAGTTCGAATAGAATTCGTTCGTAAACGATTTTGTGTGATACTTACAGGGCAGAATTTCTTGAACGAACAACCGTTACAAAAACCACTTTGGAAACTACAGTCCAAGACATGGAAGAGACTCGCTCAAGATTACGATTAATTGGACTCCACTAAAGCAGGCGAAGCTCTCTCGAGCCTTCCAGCCACTCCTTAGAAAAACAGAAAACTTGAGCGACGTCTAGAGGGCAGATGTTGCTGTAACTTTTGGCTGCTGCCCTGGGTGATTATTTTCACCTAATCTATGGTTTTGTCCAGTGCTCTGGCACATCATAACATGAAATACTGTATCAATTGAGCTGAAACTCTGTCAGATCGAACCTAAGTAAATAAAAAATAAATAAGGCAGTAGCAAAATTTTAGATACACACAGCGTTTTTAAACAAGAAAAACAAAAAATAGTGAATTTAGATTGACTATGATGTTTTAAAGTTTTAAATTTCCTTAGACTAAAATGAACATTTTTTTGTATGCCTTATCTTGCACCTGACCTACTGGATCGAACAGCGTTCAGCAATTGTGAAATCTTTCCCAGCGTTGTCTAAAATTATAATACCCTGGTTGAACAAACTTGTGACTCGAAAATGAAACTTCAATTTCACCCGCAACATATGTGTTTATGAACATGAGTTCTAAACGATAATGAGACAATCAAAAGAGAATGCAAACCCTGGTTTCCTCAAAGTTAGATTTCCTATCCAAAGAACTCCTTGGGCAAGCATGACCGTAGAAAAATTCCAGCGCCAGTTAGTCCTTTTTATTGGATTGACTTTGATTTTTCTTGTTATAGTGTGATACAAGAAATTTAAAAAAAATCACGTGTTTGAACTTTTTAACCCTACCAGACTTGAAACCCTGAGCCCAACAGTTACACGTTTAACAGCAGAAAGTCAATTCAAACACATAGAGGCAGACATCTGCAATGGCTAAAAATGAGGTTTGACCACGATATCTTGGTTATTTTTAGGTAATGACAAATTGTTTTCAAGTACTACTTGAAAATTAGATAAAGCGGTCAGGTAGGGTTCAGTTTCATTGCATAATTATGCAGATAATCTAGCCATAACTTCAAATTTTCATGAGGAATGATTTACGAGACTAATTGACGATATGTTGATAATTTATACGGATGCGAGAAAGTTCATGGGTAACACAAAGAAGGTGAAATCACCAGTACAGAATAATTGTAGAAGGCTTCGCGAATGATTTTCTCCAACAAACATTTATTTTCATTAGCACAGAGACTCGACACTCCCGTATTGATTTACCGATAGACTGTTACACAAAAATGAATGTCCAAAGCATAATCTATTTCATGAATGGAAAGTAAGACCTTGAAATTTAGTGCAGTGAGAACCGCGTCCCAACCGGCTATAGGTACAGATTTCCATTTTATTTCACTGCAGGGACCTCGCTCAAATAGAAAAGCATTTTGATGAATTTTATGCGCTCTTAAAAGCCTTTATGCGTTGAAAACAAGACAGAAAAATGCTTTACTTATCTTAATTTTATCAAGTTTCATTAATTCTTATTGATTCATAATTGAAGTTACGAGACTGTTCTACATTTTCTCACACTTCTAAGCACAAACTTACAGTGACATGTTTTAGTTTATATTTAGTTACTCATAGATTGCAAAACAGCTAATAATGATGAACTATTTTCATCGGTTGAAATCTTCCAGATAACATCAGAGTTGGGACAACGGAAAGGCTAGGAATTGAGAAAGTGGTACAACAGAGCGCCAAATGCGACAGCCTATTTATTCTTCAATGAAAGTAAACTGGCGGAAAACTGAATCACTGCACAGTTTCCGAATAGTTTTTTTTCGTTCGACAGTATTTTTATCAGCATGGCTTAATGAAAGCCTAAAACCTCGAAATAAATAACTTTCTTACTTGGTAAATTTTTCTTTATCTACCAGAATTCATCATATCAAGACATGAACGCGTTTAAATTATGTCAACGCAACGGCATGTTTCGGCACCGCAGTCAAAACTCGGCGAGGGAGGCAGAAAATATCTGCCACTCTTCGTCTTGCGACAAAATTCATCTTTTCAAGAGATTTCTTTCAGGTGACGGGAGGCCTTTATTCCAACCCCACATGCCCAAAAACTTTCCTCCATTACTGGAGGAAACTTTAGCTGCTTTGACACGAACATACTTTCAACGATAATGGTCAAGACCAAACATGGGGCTAGATATTGATAAGAACCTAACAAAAAGTAAACTATTAGGACCAGACGGAGAGTGAGGTAATTGTCAGGACCAAACATAGAGTGAGATAATGGTCAGGACTAGCCAAGGCGTGAACTAATGGTCAGGACCAGATAGGGAGTGTTTGACCGGGACCAAATACAGAGAGACACCATCTCATTACGACAAAGAAGGTTTCCTGTCGATGACTTGAAAGGCAGACAGGCCGCTCTAAAAGTCAGCCCTTAGGCTTTATAAGGCCGGGGCCCAGATGCAATTTAGGCAAGCGTTCGCCTTTGAATGACGAGGCTACCAAATGGCAGCGTCGTTAACTTTCGCGGTTTGCAAAGACTTTCCTGAGTGAAGAGGCAAAGAGGCTGGATGGGATGTGACTGCATGGAGGCCATTTTTGTAGCATTCTTAAAGTGAAGTAATTTGCTTTTCGTCGTAAAATGGGGCACGAGATGAATGAAAGTAGGCAGGCCCAATGGCAGTATTACATCCAAAGTTAAAGAGCATCCGTTCATGACATGCAATTATTTTTTGTGCTCAGTTGTAAGCGTTTACTAATGCCAAAATGATACACAAATTTTGAGAGAAAATGGAAAAATGTAGAGCTGGCTGCTTAAGGTCATTATTCATAATGTTAATTCATGGTTGTTTGATTTCTTCAACTTTCTCACGATTTAGTCATTCCGCTTCCCGCTGTACCTTTTTTTGACACCCTATAGAGCAAGCAGACACCAAACAACTTTGCACTTTAGGCCGAGATCTCGTAGCTCTATTTACGTTGCTTGTTATTTGACGCAGTTTTGCTCAAGTCATCTTTACTGCATCCGGCCAAAACGGAGTAGATTTATTCCACATTCTGAAGACCTGAGGCTTTCATTCCCGCTAATGCTCGAACGCTGATGTGCTTGGATGTTCACTTGAGGAGTTTTTCTGCAGAAATATTAATATAACACTTTTTACAAGCCATATGCTGTTCTTATCTGTACCGTAAATGTACTCTTAACAATTTTGAATTTGTTAGTTTGCATTTCATCCACCACTAAAAGTTTTCACATGACCCTCGCCGAATTAGTATGCAATGTCTATAGATATGTAGTATAATGAAGGAAAATAAAGTAGAATAAGAAATGAAAATTACTGTATTTTTTAATTTCTTTGTTCGTTATTCACCTTCGACAAAACGTTTCCTGCATGACCCTCGCCGAGCCGGAATGATAAATCTAGATGTTTGGTAAAATCAATGCAAATAATGAAAAATAGAAAAAAAAAGCTGAGTGTAATTAGCCAGGTCTCGGTATTCGATTCAACGAATAACTGCAAGGAGTACATAGTTCACAAAATCAGCTGAACTGAATACAGGCTAAAAATTTGAACTTTCTTCCTAAATAAACTCACAATCCTCCGAAAAAAAAACAAAAAAAAGGCTTTCATGTTTCAGATAAAACCGATTGTTGTTTTGAGTACATTTTTAGCAAGCGTCCTAACAATTTTAGAATGAGAAAGAGATAGTTTTGCGAATAAAATATTGCAGTAAAAGCTGGCACACCTGAGCGGAACCTGAGGCCTCCCTCACTGGATTTGGACCCGCTTTTCTGCTAACTGCTTCATAAATTTTAAAGAATGCCATTTGGTATCGGACATTAGGGTTTCAAACCAGTTTTAGCGTGCGAATAAATTTCATCTCCAAAACATCTTTGTACGATGAAGATTGCGTGTATATGGTGACCGGCATCTTGTTGGGCAAACTTGAATGTAAGGCTGGGGCCGTTGAAATAAACACTTTATACACAAACCACTCCTTAAACTTCGAACACGCTTCGGTAAAGAGTTATGAGGACTTGGAATTTATACGTATTTGAGAAAAATTCATACCTTGAGAATGACAGGACGATAAAATGAAGAAGTTAGGTAAGCATGCTCGCATTAAATACAATAAGCAGAATAACAGCCTTAGTTATTATGACCTCAAGAAGCAGATTTTCAAATGTGGTTATTTACAAAAGATGTTCAACACAACGCCCATCAGTTGCGATGCAGACGTTCAAACGCTGGTGCTGTGATGGCCGAAAGCGATCGAGGAGACCAGCACCTTCACAAATCCTTGCGGACGCTTCAACTCTACCGAAGAGGTCTTCTTTAGAATGAATCTGTGTTTCGTGCACCAAACTCTTCAAATTTCCTTAAAAGTAGAACTCTAGGGGCGTAATATCAGGAGACCTTGGTAGCCATAGGAAATTTCAAGTCCTTGTTTCTCTTAAATGAAGCATTTTCGACTGCACGGTTATTGAGTAAGAAGTGTTTATTTCAACGGTCTGAACCTTATGTTGAAGTTTGTTCCACAAAGTGTCAGTTATCCTGTACACTCGTACAGACGTGAAATGATAGAATTATACGTGCGTATGTAGCTCAAGAAAGTTAGACAAGAAAAGCGTAGAACAAATCTTACCTATCCATCTTAGAGTTGTTACTTGCGCACAGATTCAGCAAATGAAAATGAAAAGATAAGACACCATTCTACGGCTTACTTCCTACTGTCAAACTTCCAGGCCGCTTGATTGCACTATATGGCGAGCTGGTTTTTAAGGCTGCAAAGCAGCGCTACTGCACCCCTGCATGCGCGGCACACTTGGTAATGCGTGGCCCACGAGGTGGATACTAACTCCGTTTTTATCTACGTATACTTAACTAAAATCTAACTAATGCGCACTGTAACTGCTGCTTTTTCATTTCAATGGTTCATTTGTAAATTCATTTTAATTTAATTATTTAACTCCAATTTAGCCTAACACAGTTTAGCTTTCTCACATAACCAAACTTAACCTCACATGACGTTAACTAACCTAAATATACTAGGTAAAAATGAGTTAATATTAAATAAAAATATAAATAGAAAAATAGGTGGAAATGGTATTTCAAATGAAATAAAAATGGAAATGGAAGTGAAAATAAAAATGGATATGAAAACGATCAATGTGAATGTATCATTGCATTATGCTGTCGAAGGAAAAATATTCATAAAAGCATTTAAACAAACGTGGTCTAAAAACAAGAAAACTATCACAGCTCGGCCTCACCATAGCACGAGGGCGTGATGCACTTCATCAGTGCGGACACGACGCGTAGTACAAGGACGAGCCAAGTTTTTGTCCTCGATCGCAAACGATTACAGATGAGATCATGCACGACTCCCCGCGAAACATATACTTTATAGTTCACAGAGTGACCCAAATAAAATCTTAATGTAAAAAGTGTCTAATTGATTTTCTAAAACCATTTAATTAGCTACGAACACAAATCAACCGGTAGAGACAAATCCATAATTACACAGCTTTCAACATCGGCCCATAAATTCGTACATTGATATTAATTCAAAATCGCAGTTCTGTTTAAGCGAACACTCTCCACTGAAGGAATACACCTCAATCTTAATTTTAATTGGAATCTCAAAGCGAGCGAAACTTACGGCTTTGGAATGAAATTTTCGGTTTTTAATCAAATCCAGAGCAGTGTAGGTCACAACCTCCCCTCGTAAATCAAAACTCTGGTCAACAATCTGAACCAACCGCAGAAATTTTGACTGCTTGATGATATTGTTGTGGCTTCCTGGGGCCTGTTGTGCCAGTGAAGAAAGACTCTCACTTTTTGATGACTGTCGAGCAATCAGGTCACCGCCCTCGGATGCTACTCATGCGTACTGGAAGACACCGCACTCTCCGCTCACGCTCACCTCCAGCCGCGACTCAGGCTGCGTAGTACCGATGCTTGGCTCGAATTTAAGGCTAATGAATCCGTGTTGACGCTATCTTCTCGCAGCACATTTTTGGGAAGTCTTCTTGCTTTTTTCGTCATGAAATCTCAATTTAATTTAATAAATTGTTCATTTAACGACAATTTTGTCTCCTTCCCTTTTTCTGAGTAATTTCTATGGCCAAATTTGGTTTGAGAAAGACTCAGCTTGTTCATTTTTTCAGAATATAAGAAATATGAGAGCCCTGTATAATTCTTTGAGAAAGTTTTCGTTTGCAAATAGTAGTAGGAGTGTGAAATGTTTCACCGTCAATACCTCGTAACAAACTACAAATGTGCATCAAATTGGCACGCCCGTATGTGCTGAGCACGATGATATTTCGCTTCGATTCAGGACGAGTGAGGAACGGGATAAAAATACAATTTATCTTACTGCATATTTATGCTATTAAAGTGTTCATTTACCTCACGTTAACATGAGCTCACACTTTGAGCATCATTTAAGTAACACAGAAATCTCTGGCTGCTCCACACGCCGAGCTCAATAAGTGAGCTGTAGCATGACGTAAATATCGATCTTCCGGCGTCTTCGGCCTGATGGCTGCTGGCGTTCTTTGCTTCGCGTATTTACGAGCAAGGAAGGAGCTAGCAGCAATTTACTGATATTTATGGATATGAGAAAAGCATCTCCCTCTTTCAAAAAGTCGGCTCGATATCTCTTGGGCCTAGCTCTCAAGTCAGACGCCATACGCAAAGCTAACGTTACAGATATCTTGTGAGAAAAATACGGACTAGGTGCCTTGGCATCATAATATTCATGAAAAATGTATCGAATTTCGCTTAAGACGAGCCAGCTAAAACAAAAAATGGAGTAAACGGACGATGTAAAGAGAGTTCGATGAAAGCCGACAGCTGCGGGCGGGAATTCAGCTACTTGCCGAACGAAAAATGCACCTAAAACAAACCAAATAAGGTTAGTGCTAAGTTCAAAAGTAGGAAATGAGCTATTTCTCTTAAAGTCAGAACAATGGGCTCAATTTTGCCCCGAGGTTTCCGATCTGAATTGAAAGAACAAACTATAAAGTGAAGAATACCGAGTAACTTTTACATAAATGAACATCTCACACCATTACGAGCTATTATAGAATTATGTACACGCTAAGGAAAGCCAAAAAGAAAATTCCCGGAAAAAATTGGAATTGTAATAAGCGTTTTCTCTCCTAGGATTCCAGGACAAAGCAATCTTTGACCTCTAACAATTAACATGCCTGAAGAGCTCGATCAATATTTGCTGCAGCAAGTGAGCGAGACCTCGAAGGAAATTATTTGTAATTAGTATTCCACTAACGGTCATGCCAGATTTCACATCATTCCGATTTCAACCCACATTATTATTTTCTACATTTGAAGCTCCTTTTTGCATTACTCTTTATGTACACACATACATTCTAAATATGTATCAAGATCTCCTACAACTCCAGAGGAAATATAGGTACATAAGGCATTCATGACAGAAATTGTATTTTGACTTCCTTCTACCAAATCTTTTTATTCACTCTTTTTTTTTAATTTCTGTGTTGTTTACGTAAACTCAAATTTGTTCCAGCAATCGTTGCAGCTTCTCCTGATGGTACAGGCATCCAAAGCACTCACGCCAAACGACATGTCGCTTTGATTTCTTCACATTTAATTTTCTTGAAACGCTCTTTTTATATTAGTTGCTTAGGCTCTGATCTGTGAGTCAACTGTGTTGCTAAATCCATGAATAATTTAGGCATTCCAGGTCTTTATGTTAGATATCATGTCCCTGTCACTTTCATTTTAATCCATTAAATCTTTTGTTGAACATTTTGTGTTGTGTGCGGATACTATTTAGTGCATGCCAGCTCTTGTAACTAAATTATGAACATTTTATGCACTCGTATGTCTTCACTCATGCACTGAGTGCGTGTACTCTTTGTGAAATTACACGAGAGTGAAATTAGTTCATTTCTGTGTGATTCAGTTTTTAGATTTTAAGTTTAGTCTTTTTAATAGTAATTATTTTATTTTTATCTTTCCTTTGTAATATTTTTCCCATTTATTACATTGTGTATTATATTCTGTTATTTCACTTCAATGGCTGATTATATTGATATACATGATGATGTTGATCCAGATTTCAATCATTTGAATACATTGTTTCCAAACTTAAGTGAATCAAGAAACTGTGAGTATATTAACAATCGAAAATTCAATGAATCGAAGAGAACAAGTGCAATGATTTTTTGCTGTTGTGTTGGAACTGTAGGTCACGCAATCCAAAAATAGATGAAATAACTTGTACTATTCCTGAGCTAAATTGTAACGCTGACGTCCTTAGCTTCACTGAAAGTTGGCTAGATGACTTATCTGAAGACATGATTCAAATGCAGAACTGTTTTAACCACTATTCGCTACGTAATAATAAATGTGATGGAGGCGTGCGTACTTATTTATCTAAACGCAATAGCTTCGAGAATCGTTGCAAGTGTAACTATGAATCGTGACCATATCGAAACATTTTTCAACAAACTGAAAAAAACGGTAAATGTATTATAATTGGAACTGTGCATAGGTATCCAACAGCCTGTCCGGTATCTTTCCTGAATAAACGCCATAGTATTATGTCGCAGCTTGACAACTCTTTATAAGAAAGAAAGAAAGAAAGAAGAAAAACAATTATTCCCAATAAAGTAAAACATGAAATGTCGATACATTAGTTTTTAAAACATCTTAACCTAAACATCCTAAATTGATAATAACACATTGGTATCGGGATACCCGTGTATCAATCACGAAATCACGGATGTTTAACAGAGCCCTGCCATGCACACGAAATGACTCCACCTTGTACGCTAAGCTCAAGTGTTTGATCCTATCGAACGCTGCACAGAAGTCAAACTGAATGGAGTGCGCCTCGGACACGATCTAACTCCGACTGCGTGTGGTGCGAAAAGGACAATTGAGCTCTGCAACAACGCAAGCCTTTCCTGTATGCAAATTAACCTGGTGGTGTGGTATAGTAGACCAGCACCTTCAGAAAAACACTTAATTTATATACCATCAATTTCTCGCACATCTTTGATAAAAATGGGTCTCAAAGTGATAAGCTGGAAATTACAAACAGTTGGCGAAACTAGACCCCTAGAAATGGGCGTAATATTCCCAGCGCGCCAGTGATACCTGGAAGATATCTCTGTATTACCTGGAAGAGATCTATACCCTCCATAAAAGAGTGAATGGCCTGTTGTGTCCAGCACCTACCATCGATCTATTGATAGAACATGAGGATGTACCTACGTACATTACTTGTACTCCATTCTCGTGACTTTCGGCTTAGCACCATTACATGTACTCATCGTAAATATTACACTGTTTTCATTATAGTGTCATTAAGTGTAACCAACAATAAACGCACATGCTGACTATTAAATGAGGTAGCCTTTAACTACAAAATGCATTCTCGGGCACTTTTTTTTCGGCAGAAATTACTATCAGGCAACAAATGAATGACCTATAAGACTTTGGAAGTGGATAAATCTTACGTGCTGAGATATTGAAGCGCCTTTGACGTTAATTGCCCTAAAACATGGTGAAGCACGAACAACAACGTCTATAGAATTGACAGTGTGTTCGAAACTCGACAAAATATTCACAGTTTAGAATAACAGCGAACCCGATCGAAGTAAAGTAATACGGAGAGTCGAACAGTAAAACTAATTGTGGGCAAAACTCCTAAAGTTAATGTGGGTGTTCGAGCTTAACATTCCCCTAAAGCTAGATGTTCTTAACCTTTTTTGCACCCCGCATCTCTAAAGAAAAGATATTTCATTTGAGCCTCGCATCCCCTGAAATAGAAATTCCAGCATACAATCAATATCCTATTATTTACCCGGACTATCTTCCACTCTCTGGAATGTCGTCGCGTGCACACAAGAGCTGCAAGCTTCCCAGGTTGGGAACCACTGCTCTGGACAATGCACTTTCAGTAAACTCAATCTGACAAAAGCTATAAAGAGTTACTGTCCATAAATGAAAGTTAATTACAGAACATCGTACCAAGCTTAAAGTTACACTGCGAAAATTACACTTTAAAGAATATAATATGGTCCACTGAATGAACTCTTACTTTCCTAAGAACTATGAGGTCTATCTTTAAATGAACATCAAGAGGAGCCTAATGTCCATGACGTCGGGTCAATGATGATAATGAATGCTACCGGTGGGCATCAAATATAATGATATTCTCAATGATGGCGGCGATAACATGATCAGCAACACCTAAACACTTCCACATTCTACATTAAAAATGAGTTCTTGCAGCCAGTAAAAAAGGTAAATTTTGAGTTGAAGATCATTTGAGTATCACTGAGCAAATTTCGTGATTTGTGAATCTGAATGCTGTTAAGCAATTCAGTGAGTGTTGAAGTGAAGACTGAGAAGATTTTCCCCTCCTTCATCAATTAATCAATTGGCTATGTTACAGCGATGAAAAAAGGCACGAATTCCAGCGTAAACTGCAGGTGCTCTTCAACCTCTACGAATTTTTATTTGGAACTATTTTCAAAGCAAATGAAGGCTTAACTCCTCATTAGTAAGTAAATATATGACTAAGTCTCGTACTTAAAGTACCTCGACAAGTTCCCTGGTGTGAAAATAGGAAAGTGGCGGGTATGTTCAAGAGACAGCGAGTACAGCGAATCGACAGTGGCAGAAGCTTGAAGACACCAATGTGATTAGGGTGTGTGTGAGTGTAACTACACGAATGTGTAAACATTTTCGCTCAGAAATGAGCGTGTGGACATTGCTGTGATCAGTGTGTGCAGTTGTACGATTGTTTGAACATTGTGTCTAAACAAGTTGAAGTGTGAGGACGATGGGACCAGTGTGTGTGTGTGCGTGTGATCGTGCAAGCCTTCAACCAACTTCTTGCAAACAAGAGTGTGGACACTGTGACCAGTGTGAGTGTAGATGTATGATTGTGCTGTCAATAACTCACAAATAATTGTATGTGGACATCAATATGAACATCAACTAAATGGGTGTATGACTATACACAGACAAACAAGCTTGTGGACGCCAGTAAAAGTGAACGTGTATGCTTTCGTAAGTACACACATGCGCATCCTTGACCCAGAGTATTCGAAAATGACTTCTGTGTTGGACGAGCTCATGTGCTGCAGCTGGTGTAATGTGTGGTCGGGCAGCCAGGCAGGCTGGAGTTGAAGCAGGTCAGGCAAGTTGGAGTTGAGGCAGGCCAGGCAGGCTGGAGTTGAGGCAGGCCAGGCAGGCTGGAGTTGAGGTAGGCCAGGCAGGCTGGAGTTGAGGCAGGCCAGGCAGGCTGGAGTTGAGGCAGGCCAGGCAGGCTGGAGTTGAGGCAGGCCAGGCAGGCTGGAGTTGAGGCAGGCCAGGCAGGCCAGTAAGTGCAGCCGATCGAAAGAGACGTGACGGCGCCACCAGGCTCCCCTCTTCCCTCCCTCGCCCCTCACTTTTCCCTCTCTGTTCCCCTTCCCACCCCTCCCCTCCCCTCCCCACGTCCTCTCTTGCACCCTCTTCGGAGCTCTTTCGACCCACACCTCTGAGCCACCGAAACCAGAAACAATTTTCATCGGCTGTCTTTCGCATGACAACAAAGGCTGCATTAATTTAACAAAACATCATTTTTTTGGACGGATAGATTCATAGCACAGGACTGGTTTTTAAATGCAATTAGCGTTAAAGTAAATTATCATTGGCCTAAATACATTGCACCGAACATGACTATATATTGACATCAAAACGATTGTATTTCCCCTTTCGGTAAAAATTTATTCTCCGTCTTTTGGCTCGTTTTAGATTCCCCGGGTGAGGATCTAACCCCTCCCTGCGCCCCTACACAGCCTCTCAGCCATTCCCTACACCTCCGCTTCCCTCTGCTGTTGACCAGCTCCACCATTCAGCGTGCCAACTCTCCCAAAAAAGCAAACAAACAAACCAACAAACAAGTCACAAGCACAACACGAAAAAATAGTCGCCGCAAAAAGCCCGGGCTGAAAGCATGAGAGATCCACCAGGGTAAGATACGGAGAAAACACGGTCTGACCAGCAGCTCCATGAACGATGGGCTACATGGCTCACCATTTGCACAGGCTTACTTAGTGAAGAAACTCGACTGTCATGCACTCGTTCAGCTCTGGCGCTGATCTGCTCTGAGAACTGACGCATTCTGGCCAGCGCGGAGTATTCCTTGTGCCTGCTGGCTGAAATAATCAGTTTAAGTTCAATCCCTCAACAATTTTCAGCTATTTCGAACGACACGTGGGATAACAATAGACTCTGTAGTCGCACCTAGTTTGGTGTTGTGCAGTAATCATGTAGGTTGCGGAAAACAATACAAAACTGCTATCAATTTTTCTATTTCATTGCTTTCAATTTTTGAGCCTCAGTTTGGGGAGACCGCATCTTTGGAAACAGAATGAAAGAAAGGAAGGACTTACGAAAGGCAGAAAAAGGGAAAAATAAATATGAAGGAAAAAAATGAGGTAAGAAAGGGGAAAAAAGAAATAAAAAGAAAGAAATAAGAAAAGAAAGAAAGAGAGCGAAAAAGAAAAAAAGAAAGAGAAAAGAAAAAAGAACGATAAAAATCGGAAAAGGAAAGAAGGGGGAAAAAGTAGGAAAAATAAAAAAAGAAAGAATGAAAGGAAGGAAGCATGAGAGAAAAAAAAAGGAAAAAGAAAGATGAAGTAAAGAAAAGAAAAATTTGAAAGGAAGGAAGGTAGAAAATAAAAAAAGAAAGAAACAAAGCGTAAAAAAATGCAAGAAGGGAAAGTAAAAAAACAATGAAATGAGGAACGGAAAACTGAAGAAGGAAAAAATTATTGTCAATCATTGTGTTTATAAAATGGAAAACAACGATGGATTTAAAAAAGTGTCGCAGCATTAAGCCTTCAGTTACTTGATGTATCATCATAGGTATCAAAATATGCATCTCAGCAGTTAAAAATTTTTGAATGCAAAATATAAAAATACATTCTTTTGTTCAGTTTGCTACATCCAGAAAAGCCCTAAAAATACTGTTGTTAAAAGTGAAAGACAATGAGACGTTGATAAAGAACGATTTGGAGGCCGCGGTCTCCAGTTGAGGCACATGGACACTCTAACTTTCATTTGACAGTGGAGAAATTAGTCAATTCCGTTGCGTGTGAACCAACACAAAACAAAGCACGTAGATCAGAGGGACGTACATGACGAGGCTTGGCTCCTAGAAAATTTTAGAGCAGAATTTACGCGAACTTCCTTGAGCGAGCAAACGAGTCTGTGGCCTGCCCGTGGCTGAGCGTCGTACGCATCACGCGTGCAGCAAGCACTGGTATGGGCCGAGCAGTATTCCATGCTGAGCATTCTTTTCTTTCTTGGAAAGTTCTTATTATGTCTTTTGTTCACCCGAGCATCATGCAAGGAAATTAAAGCAAGCGATGGACAGTGTTTGAGAAATGATGCCTGCCAGTTCACGAGTTCGCCGATGAATTTAGATGTTAGTTTTTTAGGTTTTTAATTAGGTGACCAAAGCCACATCATGTGCATCACTTGTTTCCGTCAAAGCTGCCATTAATGATGGTAAGATAAGAAATCATTAACTCTCCACTACACAAATGTACGAGGTTCTTCAATTCGTAACTCGAGGATGGGAAAAATGTTTCACAAATTGAGTTAAATGGCAGTCTCCCTCAGGAAGGCAAATCATTTGTACTATTTTCTCCTCTTAAAATTTGAAATGTATTTTTATTTATTAAACGGTTATATTAATTTCTATTCATACGCTTGCTCGTACTCGCTCAATTTCCAAATTCCTGTGAAATGGCAAGAGTACAACCGAAGGCACACAACTAATGAGTTAACTTGGAACTTCGTGGTAATTGGAAGTGTGGTGAATAAATATCAAAATAACAGAAGACAAACGAGATGGAGGAGCTTCAAATGATGGTGTTTGTCAAATCTGATCAATATTGGTGTGCCCATAATAGAGCCCCGACTTGCTGTGCTAACGGTAGATTTTCGCTAGACTTCGAGTAAACCTCCGAATATTTTGTGAGGAACAGAATATCAGTGTTTCAGAATCTCGATTTTGCTCCAGAAAAAAAAAATGAGCCAAGTGAAACAAGAGTTAAATTAACATTTTTCAGGAAATGACAGAAAAGGTCAGAGAATCCCTCTAAGCTTCTGTTATCAGGGAGACAAAGTAAATTAAAACAAAAGCCGAAGTTGAAAATGCTCTCTAAACTAACACTATATCAGCTAAATGTGTGCTAAAAAATTTACCCCGAATTTTGCCACAAGCAAACAGCGGCTTCGCCCTAAAGTAAAAGTTAAGCAATCGCTCGATTACCGTGTAACTGAGGTGAATAATAGCTGTAAAAACAGGCGCAGACGATAGTTGAACGAACAGCTAAACCAGACCTTTAATTCCTTGACTTCTCACAATAGAGACAAATGAGAGGGGGGTCGATGGTGCTCGCTATCTCAACAGTTCAGAAAGACAGTCGAAATTCTGTTCACCGTGGACGTAAGGACGGGAATAATTACAATACATTACAAGGAAATGAAAAAAGGAATAGAAAAGTACAATGTAACTGGCAAACGGAGAATTTTTAAGAATTACCTTACACATTCGAGTTTAGTTATTATGTAACTAATATTATTACTTGATATTATTAAAGTTGTTAAGATGGATAGATGTAGTTTTAATGATTCGATGAGAAAACACTGCACGTTCCCTTCAGTCAGTAAATTATAAGAGCAGCAATATATTCGAAAATAATGGTCATCAATTTGGAAAAAAAATCAGTTGCGAATTAATCAAAACAATTATCCGAGCAGCACGGCAATAAGGACTCATTCAGCCGCACTTCAGAAGCCAAGTACCATAAGATAACGCTCTTGCAGACTCTAAATTAATAAAAAAAACTCCTAGTCGTGGCGCCCCAAACACGAGCCCGCATCGCATCTCTCTATTACATCGTAAACCACGTCTCATGACCTAATAAATTCTCACAAGCTCCTCGGTAGCCGCCTTCCCCCTCTTCCCAGGTGCGAGTTTGTGCCTTCCTGTTCTGTTCGTACCGCAGAATTCCCGGTACAAGCTCCTCGGTAGCCGCCTTCCCCCTCTTCCCAGGTACGAGTTTGTGCCTTCCTGTTCTGTTCGTACCGCAGAATTCCCGGTACAAGTTCTTTGGTCGCGCTCGTCCCTTGCTTAATAATTCAGGCCTCTCTTCATTTAGGATTTGCTCGAGACTGCTACTTAGAAGACCGAGTTACTTCACGAATTGTAAACTTTGCTTACGCTGCCTATTCTCTAATAGCATGGATTAGCAGAGATCCGTAAGACAGCAGAGACAGACATGAAAGTATATTGTTCCTCTAGTGTCTTTGAAAGCCCTTATGGAATGTCAACTATTCTATTTTTTGGGCGTCCCATACTGTTTTCAGTTTTGGCAAGCCTATTGGGGCAGAGATATTCCTGAGATAAAAGCTGAAATGCTGAATAAAAAAATTTACAGTTTGTCCAGAAGTGTACTTATGATGAAAAAATGGAAAAAGCAAAAATTTTCCCGGAGAACGTGAAACTTAACTACATAAAATTCTGAATATAACAGTAGTTAATGTGCTCATATACTCGAACATGATTATGGTGACCAATAAAATAATTGAAATATGTAGGTACGCCTAACTTTATACTAATCTTAATTGAAAGGCATAAGGAATATCCATGTTCTTTGAAGAGCGACGATCCTAACTTTTGCCTAACAGAGGAACAATGACGTTAGAGCACACGCTTTTGTCCGTTGATAATAAAGCTGTCGATCAAATAGCCTGGCCCGACGCACGCAAGAAAATCTCACAGAATGTCATTTCTTTCCTTGTCAGGGCCCTCATTGGCCGCAAAAATGTGTGGTCTGGCCCCTTAGCAGAAAGGACGATTTCTGCTCATCAAAAAGTCGGATTGCCTTCCGGATACCATTATTGTTCCTGTCGGTTCCGACCTCAAGGTGATGTGCGCATCTACTCGTGTGTGCGCTAACACAACTCTCATCTCGAGGGAATATTTCGTAGATCAGAGTGACAAGGTCCCCAGTTTGGTTTATTCAGGGTCCCCAGTTTGGTTTATTCCACTGGTATGTGCTCGTATATCACGGAGCACTATTCCTTACCGAAGATCATAGTTGATGTTTCGCTTTTAATAAAAATTCATAAAATATGTAGAGTTTGAACGGAAATCACTGTTAGAAAGTGGTCATGACTGTTTTAAATCGATGATGGAATCAATGAAAAAGCTCGTTATGTATTCGGACAATTTTCGCAATGGTTCGTGAAAATCATTTACATTAATTCTGGCAATATCTTTTTATATTTTTCTGGCGTCCAAATTTCTAACACCCACACTTCTGCGCGTGACGAACAAAAATTTTTGAGATTGGGGGAAGCATGCCTAAAAAACGCTCAAAATATTCATAATTTTGTTGCATTTCTAGAATTCCTGTTTTAAACGCAGCTCTCCACCAAGTACTCAAACATTGAACAAGTATACTTGTTCCGGATACCATTTTTGTTCCTGTCGGTTCCGACCTCAAGGTGATGTGCGCATCTACTCGTGTGTGTGCCAACACAACTCCCATCTCGAGGGAATATTTATTCAGGGCCCCAGTTTGGTTTATTCCACTGGTATGTGCTCGTATATCTTGGAGCACCATTCCCCACACTATTGAACAAGTATACTTGTTCAATGTTTGAGTACTTGGTGGAGAGCTGCGTTCAAAACAGGAATTCTGCAAGTAACGATTATGCAATTAACGATTATGACCATATTTGACCATATATGGTCATAATCGTTACTTGTATAGCTCACAGAGTCAGTTCAGTACCAAGACGCAACATTCTGTACCGGCTGCTGGCATAAAATCATGCACTGATCCAATATGCATGATAAAAATCAATTGCGATAACAGTCCTCGCTCGCCCTATGTCGAGTGCGACGCTAGATTGTATGTTTGTTTTCCCAATTATTACTCTGATTTTTCTCGATGTGCTTCAGGAAGACAATGCAGATCTAGTGAACCCATCATCAATCAATTTCTTAAGATGAGTCAGAAATAAACTTCAGAAGGTATAGAGCAGTGCATTAGCACCCAAGTCTGAGAGGGAAGGAATATCTCAGCAACACATAGCATATGCGTCTACCCCTGTCCTCCATAAAACGGACATGCTGAGGACGTTCAATTATTATGGTAAACTCAGCAAAATCAATTGTTATTTATGACATTGTTAATCCAAATTTCCACGTTAGGTGTGACCGCTGGTTGCTATTGACCTCCGTAAAACTTTCCCAGCAGCAACTCATGTTCATAGCGCAAGTCTACGGAAAACAAACTGAATATTTAGTTTACTGTCGTGGCGCTCTTTCAGCACGCCTTTGTAATTGCTTGTTTTGTTTTACATAATAAATTTACCATATGATATGAATAATTGGCATTTATTTTACTTCTTCAAAGAATGAATTAAAAAACTTGATTTGCCTGGATATGATTTGTATCTTAGTTTTGTCAAAGCGAGAACAGGCGCGAAGCTTGATTAGATAACAAAGAACCCATTTTAGAGTAAAGTCGGATGTTGAATTTTTTATCAGATTCGATGAAGATTAAAAAATGAAAATTCGTAAGTTTAAATTTTGGAATAAAGAGGATCATTCCTGAAAAATATCAGCGGTCCAACGTACAGAGCCGATCATCAACGAACCAGCGGTGAAGTGGGTGAAAATCTTTGCTAAGCAAGTTTAGGGATTTACTAATTGTAAACTGATTAATTGATCTCTGGGATTGACTGGTTGAAGGACTTCACATCAATTGCTCATGATACGAATGGAAAATTCATTTCAAGATTCAGCTTATCTGAGATTTTAAATTCACTGGAATTCTTTCTCAATTAGGACTGCTGATCTGTGCAGTAAAATATTAGTTTAATCTTCAACAGATTGTTAGATAAGTTTTTTAGAAACATTCAATTTCACTGTAAAAATGCAAGAAATATAAAATTATTTCTGTCACTTACTTGTAGTAAACATAAATTAAAAACAACATTTTTAAAGTGATAAAATTATTTAAGTTTCAGTCACTTTTAAGTTTTGAGTCACTTTTATCAAGTTCAGTTAAAAGTCTTACAAAGATTTTTGGGTTCTCATCACCAGACTATGCAGGCCAAAACCTCGTTCGCCGTCGTGCTAGCGTGCAGGCAAGCTGTGTAATGCTCGTTTTTTTTAAAAAGTTGCGCACTTCATCGCTTGGAATCTGGGTTATACACACTGGGACTCACAGACACCACGGGAGATGCACACCAGATCACCCAGTCACAACAGAGGATGCACACCAGATCACGCAGTCACAACAGGAGATGCACACCAGATCACGCAGTCACAACAGAAGATGCACACCAGATCACGCAGTCACAACAGAAGATGCACACCAGATCACGCAGTCACAACAGAAGATGCACACCAAATCACGCAGTCACAACAGAAGATGCACACCAGATCACCCAGTCACAACAGAAGATGCACACCAGATCACCCAGTCACAACAGAAGATGCACACCAGATCATGCAGTCACAACAGAAGATGCACACCAGATCACCCAGTCACAACAGAAGATGCACACCAGATCACGCAGTCACAACGAGAGATGTGTACTAAATCTCCTGTTATGATGAAGGATATTTTCCAATAAAACCTGATGCATGTCATCTTAATTGTGGCATCACTCGGTCAATACTAAAATGCACACTACATTACAGATTTCCTATGGCGAAACATCTAAATCTTAGAAGCTGTGCCTATCGAATGGACTTTGGACCTAAAATAATATTCTGTGTCATATAGCCATTCAATAGAGATTAGAATGCTTCGACAAATTCTACTGGCTTTGAAATTTTAATTACTGTTATAAATCTCTTTCAAAAACGATGTTTGTACTAAAGGACGCATTATCTATGTGGCGACCATAGTGCTTCCGCTTAGACTGACACTTCAGAGAGATCAAACTGGATTTTCTCCCAGTAGTACAGACACTGAAGTCTTGAGTGACAGAAAGTAAAATGAGCGATTACGTGGCACGATTTGCTTAACAGTATTCTACTGATGTGTTATATCATTTTTATTCTCCTCTTGATTGTATCATGCTAGTAGAAGCCTAATTAATCCAATTTAATGAAAGTAAAAATCTGCCACATAGAGCTCATGTACGAAATTTTTACGCCAGGTTAACGATAATTTAAACATAAATTGAAACTTTGGCTCCTTATTTTCAAATTGTACCATAATCGAAATAAGTTCGCGGTAACTCGACAACGAAATTGACAGAGACGCGCCTCGGTGCTACGGGAGCCTGGACCATCGACCGCTTCCGCATCCGCAAATTCTGACGTTCTTTGGCCTTACTTTTGATGAACGTCATAAGGTGCCCGCTCGCGTCTGTGTGACTATGTTCTGTGTAGTTAACTTCAATGAAAGTTTCTCCGCATGAATGTTTTTGTGTATTATGTCCAATCCCAAGTTAGAAAACATACCTACACAATATACGCATGTGTGTACTTCATCGTAAAATCAAATTTTTGCAAGCACACTCAGTAGGTAACTACGTGGGATTTTTATTGAATTTTAAGCCCTGTGTCAAGTGATTTATGCACGTTCACATTACAGTCGCCATGGAAAGGGGAAAATTTTCGCGAAAACAATAAAAGAAGAAAGAAGTGCACTAATTTTTTTTCGATGAAATTTAACTCTGTGCTGTACCCTTTTGGCTCTGCATGCTTTTGGGAGCTGCGTGAAACTGCATTTGTGTTGTGAAATGGCGCTGGACGGTTTAATGTAGAGCAAATACTCGGTGCGGACATTTTTTCATGCTAGCGTTTAGTTGTGTCTACTTGGTGGGTATTTCTGTCACCGAAGAAACTAGTTTGTTTAGAATAACAAAATGAATCATTTCTCCTGTGAGGATTTTTTTTTAGAAATTCTGAACGCAAACAGTGAGAGAAACACATTAATGATAACTCCGGTAACGAAATTAAATGCAATTGTAAGTATGAATTAGAACCAAGATGAGTTGTTGTACTTTTAAAATTGATTTTTTCGCAACCAGTGCACTAGGGTCAAAACACATACAAGGTGCTGATGGAATGCATCACCAGCCAAACAACAGGTCGGCCAGGAAAATGTGTGGAAATTAAACAGGAAATTAGCACCGAAAATTATAAAGAAATTAGCAATTGAAAATAATGAGAAAATAAACTCTAAACTGTCTGCGAATATTTACAATGTTTTTCAATAGATACTATCGTCTGGTACAGTGATCGTCTTGCGTATTTTTGTCCATAGTTATATTCGTATGTCCACGTTGGATAGCGTTTAATCGCGCTATAATAACTCACTCTTGAAACTTATCATACAGTCCGTTTTCGGAAGATAAACTGCTGGAAGAGTTCTCTAGATTAAAATAAATTTTTAAAAGTCGACTAGAATTCTTGTATACAAAGTAATTTCAAGCATGCTTTTCTTACAGATCTCTCAATGAAGACTTGGTCTCAGCACCGAAAAAAAATTACTGCTGCGATTTGTTCAGTTTCCCGCGTTGAGTCTCCAACAGGTGCATTCTTAGATTCTACCTGAGCGCCTTTCAATATCTATCTCCATCTAGCTCAGGCTTTTGAATTCAATCATATACCCTGCAGTCGATCCACCTTTGTCCAAAAACAACAAACCTACATGCAGCAAAACAGGATCATGCATGGGCAGTTAGAGAAGACCGAACATTAGAACATTGACCACGTTTTGAAATTTTGACCGTCCAAGCACTCAGGACCAAGAAGGGTTGGTCAGCTCTCGCAAACACATGAACCTTTCAAATGATAGATATCTCTTTGCAGGGGAAGTCTTTAAATTTCTCTTTGATGATAGAGTTGAGTGTTTGCGTGTTTTCTATCTGAGTGTTTCAAAAGAGCACCTAGACAACAGAACAAGCAAACGCTCCACGGACTGTTCTCTCGCTGGAATTACGAGCGTGAGCCTCGGCGCTGCGACTGAAGGGCATGCCAGATTCGTCTCGGGAACTGTCTCCCTTTAATGGTGTTATTAATTGAATAGCCTGGTGATATTTGATAACTGTTTGATTTAATAGTGTTTTTTGATCATTTTTATACAAACTCAGGTGATCTCTTTAAATATAGCGAAATTTCCAGCAAGATGAAATTTTCTCTTGGTCTAATATTATCAGTTAATTTTTCATCTTCTTGCTTTTAATGTATAAAGATTGAAAACTATTCCTCCACAGCGCTTCTTCCACAAACTATGTCGAAATCATAACTTCTTTCGTAAAAAAATGTCATTTGTTAGGACGAAGTATTCGCTACTCTTATCGTTCGGTTTTAGCTCGTCGAGAAAAAGCTGATGAACGGAAATCAACAAATAATCAAGCAAGGAACATAAAGATCAGGGCATCCCTAACGCAAACGCACGAGGGGAAAGTGGCAGTGTAATTCATGAAGTGCTTTGCCACGGTCCCTGGAGCTGGCGTCAGGGGGTTCTTGAGAAAGATCAATTCATGTTGATGTTTTTGTCTCACTTGGCCTGCATTACCACCTAACGTCATGAGGAAGATGGTAGTGATAGCGCGTGTAGACTAACAACACTCATACAAGTAGCACAAATACCTGCAAAACATAATGCAAACAATGATAATCTTTTTATTGGAAATATAATTACAGCTGCTCAAAACGTTGATAACAAATAATAATAACGCAATGGTTAAATCATAAAATTATAGATAACAAAACCAATTACAACAGCATCTGAAATAATAACAGTTCTTGGACTCTTGAATGCAAGCTAGCCGTACAGAAGCCGTCTGGGTGCCCAGATGCACCAATGTTGCCCTCCTTATTGCAAACTTGACTTTGTAAACACCGAGAGTTGAGACCGAGAGTTGAGTGAACGCCTTGCATCAATTATGAAATAATTTCTCTTGAGCCAGACGTTTCTAATCATTAGCCTAGGCTGTGTTTTGAAGAAATTTTCTAGAAGAAACTTAGTTTAGTGCAAGCATCCATTGAAAGACATTATTTATTTCACGGAGTACAATTGACAACCAATTATTTTTGTGACAGCTGCAATGCGTGTGAAGGACGGGTTCAAAAGTAATGACGGCAAAAAGATGATGATAAACTGCACAAGAAACTAACGCGGGCAGGTTAACAAATAAATATCAGACGAAAGCTCCCCGTCCGAAATTCTTGCACAGTAAACCAGATCACCGATATTCAATTACATATGATCTTTTCAGACGCTAATCGTTAACTTTTTCACGGAATAATGTTTGCATGCCTCCACGTCGACCCATAACCGTAAGTTCAAGTAAAGAAACCCGTAAACTGACACTTTTATTCCGCTATAGAATCTCATCACAGTCACTACACGTAAATTTCAAGCTAAGAACGCAAGCAACATTTCATTCATTGAAACGACGAGTTGATAACATGTTCCAGGTAATATTCAGGTTTGTGCAGCAGTGTCCGATACTCTTCGTGAGCGTCGCACGCACTCCACGGATTATCCCCTCATTCCCCTCAGTAATGCGCACCCTCTGGTGTTCTTATCTTTACTTCCGCTGAGCACACATTCTTACTTAGCACAGCCCTCAAAATAGGGCATAGGAAAGAAAGCTTAGTGGAGCAGCCCAAGAAAAGTACTTGATAAGTGCCCAGATTACAACGACATCCTTTTATGGATATTGCTAATACCCGTTTGCGTACGCTCGCTATAAAAAGCCATAATTAATGTGTATAACCTGATTTTGAAATAACTAGCCAAATACAAATGTTTTCTTCTTGTGATTCTTTTATCATTGTTTCAGGGTGACTTTGAATTGAATTTCTATAAAAGCAGTTTGAATCGCTTTGAAAAAAATGGGCAGTCAGTGTGATGTAGCCAGGAATTGTTACGTGGGTGTAAAGTGAACTATGAATGCAGCAAATGTCGTGCGGGGGTCCCTATGCCATCATCTAATGATCAGTTTTGTGTTGCTACAACCACCCTGTGTTAACTCATCATATTAAACAGTCGTTGGAAAAACCAAACTTAAGCTTGATTACAATGAATGAGAAAATTAAACTGTTTATCAACCATTAATGATTCCTTTCATTAAACTTCTTACCTTTGATGCAGCTCTTTCTAAATGGCATGATATCTATTTACACGAAATGCCTTTACTTACATAAACAATGCATTGCTCTCATAAAATGGGTTCTTTCATGATGTAGAAACAAATTATCTAAGTGTACTGTATTCATTTCTATCACACTGTGTTCTACGATGCGTACGTGACATCAATTAAGCGGATGTAAATAGAACTCTTCTATTACTTGGCACATCTATCGAGATTTCAAATTAATGTGACAACAGAAGACCTCGTCCCTGGGATTTCTATATCCGATGACAAGGGCAGCCGCAATAAAATTACCGCCCAGCAAATATCGGCCCTAAGAGGCTCTCTCCCACACAGCGGACTCGAGTTACTCACCGATGTTGACGACCGCTTGATTGGTCAGTTCCCAGCAGGAGTGAAGCCTCAAGATGGAGAGGGAGGCCGTTTGCCGGGGGCTAAAGAGGGCAAGAGCTGCGTCTGTGACGTGGTAGGCCTGAAGACTGAGTTCATAAAGCGAGGGCAACAGCTGGGCCACGGCACCAATGGCCTCATCAGCCACGTTAATGCAGTCGGCCACCGCCAGCGACACGATCCGAGGGTGCAGCACGGCCCATAGACCGGCCTCGGTGAGCTCGTTGCAGCTTTGCAATTCCAGCTGATACACGCCACCGAGGTGCTCCAATAAGGCCTCGAGGCCCTTGTCCGAGACGCTGCAGCAGCGCAAAGCTACGCACCGAAGGGCTCTAGTATGATTGACAGCATAATTTGCAACAAGGTCCATCAAGTCTGAGTCCGTAGCGCACACCAGAACTAGTGAATCAAAGCCTCTCATTTGAACAGAAACGTAGAATTTTCTGCGCATTTCAACTGTTTCTTCCTCTGTGTCGGCTCTGACCTCTTTGCAGTGGAGTACTGCTCTCGTCGTCCTCCAATAGCTGGGCTGATAAAGAACGGTTCGCCATCTTAAGCAAACTTGAGCTGCAACAGCTCGTTCGCTGCCCGACAGGTACTGAAATAATCGGCTCAAAAAGTTTTCATCTTTGATAAGCTCATCCCATGAAAGTGGCTTGCGCTGCAGCCGGGGGGTTCTCCTGGTGGGACGAGGGGAGGTGTGAGGGGTGCCGCTAGTATTGGTCAATCCATTGCTGCTGCGAACTTTCCCTAATAGAAATCGACCCGTTTTTTCTGGAGGTCCTGTTTTGTCGACTTTAGAACCACGGCTGCCGAGCGCATTAGCCGTGCTGTTGCTATTGCCACAGAAAACGTTGGCAACTTTTTCAATGACGCCCCCTCTTCTGACGGACCCCATCCTCCCCGCTGCCTCCCTCAGCCTCACCCCCGCCCTCTCCACAGCCTCCTGAGCTCCAACGGACATCCACTTCAACACGCAGCCGTCATTCTCAATCCAATAAAGCAGCTCACTCACGTTCCTGAGCGCGTTGAAGAAACACGATTGATTAGAAACAGATAATCAGGGCTAGCAGTTCAGAACTTGAGCAGGGACGACAACGAAACCTCAACGTACCACTCACTACGGAGACCACAGACACACTGAGGGGCTCTGGAGTCTGGAGGGCCACGAGGGGTGCTGTGACCCTCGGCTGTGACGTCATAGCGACTCCGCAAGTGCCGCGCTGTCTGGAAAGATCTACTCGTATCTTCACACGCTAACAACTGCAAGTCTAGACTCTCTGGATGAAAATTTATCACCCATGAAGGTTAGACGATAAAATAACCTCTGCTCTGAAGCTTACCTTATCACAAGGAAACGTATTGAAGACACTAACATACTAACTCGTATGATAGAAACTCTGTAATATCATCGTCTCCCTTGTCCACCCTGTTGACCAGCAGCTTTATCAGGTATCGTGTAAATAGATATCATGCCATTTAGCAAGAGCTGCATCAAAGGTATGAAGTTTTATGAAAAGAATCATTAATGGTTGATAAGCAGTTTAATTTTCTCACTCATTGAAATCAAGCTTAAACTTTGTTTTGCCAATAACTGTTGGATATGATGAGTTAACACAGGATGGTTGTAGCAACACAAAACTAGAAGGCAGAGAATATTTGAAGGTCTTTTAATACGTTCACCTCGTTTTCGCGGTTAACGGTTGGTTGGGTTAGGTTGTAAGAAGCAGAATTGGGAAATCGACTTTACTGCTCGAAAACATTTTTATCCTTCGTATGAAATATGAGAATGCAATTGTACGATAACATTTCACCTCGTATGATAACAATTAGTTTTTACAAAGATGGTGAAACAGATGGAATGTCATTCATTTATTTCGTTACCTCTATAAGCAATTTCCCGAATGGTACACAAATGGCCTAATACGCGGGGAACGTGTTAAATAGTTCAAAATCATCTCTCCACTAAAACTTCTTTAAACAAATACAATTTCCGTAAATTATTGTTGGCATCAGAGTACAATAAGAAACCTAATAAAATCAACTCTGATGTTTGTTGCAGATCATTTATTAGAGATGGCATATAATGGAAAAAACTAAACGTTTTGAATTGCGACACTGGTCTTCCATGTCTTATTTATGGAGAGCGTTCACTGAATTGCTCGGAGCCTTGATCTTTATTCATCGTTTATAGAAACTGCCTGACAAGAAAACTTTACCCAACTTCGACCAAAACTAAAAATAAATCATGCCTTGTTTATTGGTATCATCTTCTTCATCTGGGTGCTGGGGCCAAGAAACAAATGTAGGAGACAATATTATTTGTCAATTAGTCTCTAGCATTACTGCCTTTTGAAAACTATTAGCCCAGGATGAAATGTAGCAATGTCCTCCAGGATATTTACCGAAATGTATGAATTTATCTTCCTTGGATTTGGAGCCAAGAGACGATTTAATTAAGACAGACGCCATGTCACCCTTTTTTACAAAGAAACTTGACTAGACTTCGATGATGCAAAGATGTGAATACTCCTTTGTGAATTTCTCTTCTTATATCTCTGATCGTCTTCCAAAGTTAGTGATGAAATTCTGATACTTCTCCCACCTGCTGCTGTAAACAGAAGCCCAGTCGGAGAGATTTAAATTAGGAAAAAGAGTCGAACAGTGGAAATAATACATTTCCATAAACGGCATGTCATCAAAATCATTACATAAAGCAAGAACCCATGAAGTGGACAATGTTAACTAGAGCGGCTTCTGGGTTCGAAGAAGATCAGCGAATTCTAGGGTGTCCAAAGTTCGAGTATATCTTATTCTACATACCAAAATCAAATTTAGCGTGTTCTCTGAAATCATACTTGACTGACAAAATAACTACACATTTTTGTAAGAGAATTGAATGGGATGATTCAATGAACACTAATATGTTCGCAATCCCATGCATATTTAGTGAACTCTCGTTCAACAGACATTGGGCCAAATGCCTTGCCAGTATCAGGGGCCTTACTGTTTCAACAAATTTCCTTGTATACAAAAACTTTAAGCCGTTGACGCATTTCAAGACCAATGTCAGAGATGGAGAGAATATGCTAAAAGTTTATGAATGTCTTTTCCAAATAACTATCATCTCCAATCTGAATTGCTTCGTGGTCGAATACAACGATTTTATACATCCATGATAATGTTAGTGCTCTTCAAACACCCTTATTTCAATTTCTGTAAAACTATGAAGCTCATGTTATAGTTTGGGAATATTTTAGCCATATGAAAGTGCCTCCTCCACAGTGCCTTTAAACTCATTTACTCTTAAGTTGCGGGTAAAGCTAACAACTGCGCAGTAAATCAAACTCGTTTTAAGTCACATCCCATTGTGTAATTATTAATAATGTGTCAAATCATTGACGATATAAGATTTTCTCAATCATAACAAAAACTAAGTAACAAATTTACATGAAGTTTTCAGGCAATGTTGGCACTCCTGACACACGCTTACTGAGAAAAAGTGAGTTCAAATGCTACACTACTAATGAATAATAGCATTCTCTGTGAATAAATGGAAATCCTAGAGTTTCAAATTGTTAGCGAAGGTTATTAAAATTCATTAAGCCCGGAAATTATTACTTTCATTGTTGTTTCTCATGCTGAATAATGGATGCATGCATGAGCATCAAGTGAATCAGAAAAACTAATGAGTGAGCAACAATGAAATTTATACGAAAATCTACAGGGCATTAGCACAAAACATGCATTTCTATCTTAGATTTTTTTTTTAATAAGTCGTATATTTACGGAATTTGTTTGTTGCAGGATCTCATCTGCAATTATTCTTTATCACAGGTGAACAGGGGTAAAACGAAGCCACAGCTCATTTAAGTTCTTGAATTGACATGTTTTTACGAGTTATTGCTCCAGAATGTTCCACAGGTTTTCAATTGAGTTAAAATCATTCGCAGACCGCTTCATCTTTCGAAACCCACAGAACCTCAGTTTTTAGAGATAAACAAATGTTTATGAGCTGCACGCGAGAGGGCATTATCTTGCGTGATAATAATGCTTCTTCTGAACGTTATCCTTTGCGTCTTTAACAACGGTTTAAAATGCCCATCCTATATTACGCCCATCCCGCCCATCCTATATTACGATCACCGTGGTCATCAAGAGTACCATGCGTTTCGTCGATTAATCAAACTTCGAAAAACTTGAATGCTTTCCTCTTCCATTTCAATTTATTTTGCACGTGACTTTTTGTCAATGGAGGCTTTGACACCGGGTTTACTAACATAGCAAATATTCTACAGAAGACGACATCTTGTATTTTTCGAAACATTTGTCAAACCAACAAGCTAAAAATTTCTCCACTTGTCAACAAGGAGAAATTCACAGCCTTACGTTTAATACGTAGCACACAATGGCGTGAAACAACGGTTGACTGACTTTAATTAGCCCTCTGATGCCTCTTTATAGAATTACTGGAAAAGTTATTTGCAGTTAAATTTCATCTACCAATCGTTTTAGTTCATCCCTCGCTAGTTTTACTTTTTCCTAATACGTAGAGGATAAAACCCTTCTCATAAGCGGTCAAGCATCCTTTCAGACCCACATTGAACGCAAATAAAAGCACCTGTTCTCACTTGTCACATACGGAACACAGGGATTTAAGTAAATATAGCGTCAGTTCGATCACGGAACGAATTTTTTCACAGCATGCCCTCGTCAGGAATGTCAATATTTCCATGGAAATTTAAATTAATTTCATATCTGAGTCTTAAAATGATTCAGACAATGTTCTCTCGTTCATAATTAGGCATGCAGTTTATGTGTTACATTTGTTCCTCATTTTTGTACAGGTTTTTCTGTGACAGTCATTCTGGCTCAATTCTCTTTAACAAGTATGTTACTTTACTGATGCAATACCACTGCTATAATAATTGAGTCGTACATTCAGATTTTCATGTCGCACCTTGGCTCGAAATGAGCCAAATGTAACACATAAACTGCATGCCTAATTATGAACGAGAGAACATTGTCTGAATCATTTTTCTGAATCATAGCCACTTTCCATCAATAACGTACTGAGCTCTTTTCTTATTTGGATGGAACTTCGCTCTCAACCGAAACCTGTCTCTCATTTTGCAACTTGCTTTTTTTTACTGGCCTAATTTTTCCCCTTTTGCCATTACATATCTTGGTAAACATGGTTTTACTGTAATCATCCCACGGATAAATTTGGAATTGAAACATTTTAATACGTTTTAAAAAAATGAAGGAGGTGTAAGGAAATCACACACTTCAAGGGTTTCAAATTTTTAATTTTGTAACAAAATAGAAGACAATGACGTAGAAGTTTTAACAAAGGTTGAGGCGAGAACGGAGTTTTATTCCGTTAAGAAAATCGGTTGGGAAGCCCTCGCTTCCTCCTGGTCAGAGAGTGTTCAGCTGGGGCACGCAGGGAAATGCGCAGCCTAAAAAACAATAGAAAAAATTGAGTGAGAGTCGAGCATCAAAAGCGACTAAGGTGACAATTGCGACTAATCAAAGCAAACTAAGTGAACAGGAATTATCAAAAAATATAAAGTTTCAAATTCTTTTGCAAAGCAAATAAGTGATTTGGAACGTAATCTAAATATTGAAAAGTACCTCCAGAAGGGTAGGAACATCTGGCATATTAAAATGTAGATGGGCGCACAACAAGAATTTGGCGGAGCCGAAAAGGACGCCCTCATCTGCTGTCGGGTTGGAAGCAGACAGGACCCGACCGTAGTTGCGGTATACTGCGCGGTAAGACAACTATAAGCTGGCGAAATGCACAAAACTAGTAAATTGCTTGCATTTATTTCAATAAATCAAATTGTTGAGCAGAAATTTAATTATTATTCAAGCCTTGTCCTCAAACCTCACCTAAGGAATTACTTCCCGAGTGAAGCATGGGGGGCTTCTTTTAGATAGAGAGAGTAGATAAGAGATGGAAAAATAATGAATCACCATAGGAGAAGATTGCCATTCAGAGCAAGTATCAGAGAGGTTAACGCTTCAAAGGAGGCCAATCGGGCTCTTCAGTAAGAGCGGCTCGAAAGCCTAGCAATAGTTAGGGCGGCTCGAAAGCCTCGCAATAGTAAGAGCGGCTCGAAAGCCTAGCAATAGTAAGAGCGGCTCGAAAGCCAAGCAATAAGTAATACCGCTCTGAATGGCTAGTTAAACAAAATAAACATGAAGCACACACATTCACACGAACCAAATTAGGAGCACGGTCAAAGAAAAGAACCAAGATTACGAGAGGTGGGGCGAATGCACAGGCGTTGTGCAGCACTTCGAAGTTTCACGGAACTTCATCTAAGTGACACACGACAAGTCTCGAGTCCAGTAAAGCAAGTCGCGTGATGGTAACCAATATAAATCCTCTAATATGAATTAAAAAATCTCACCGACATCGCATCCTCTTCCGCCCCCGGTCAGCTTTATACCTCGCCTAAAGTTCTAACTGAGAAGTACCTGAGAGGCGCACACGGAAATTCTCAACAAATGAAGGCACAATAATTATTGTGGTACGATGTTTAGGGAACGCAGAATCTATGTACAAGGTGTGTCTTACGCAAGATCCCCGCACTTAGAAGCAGTAAGTTTAAAAGGAAGTTCTTGAAACAAGATAAAAGTTGAAGAAGAAAGTCAGGTGTGCCGAATAACCGAATCGCAGCGAACCGAAAAAAGGTCGTTAACAAAACCAAAACCTATTCGATTTAAACTAACAGAAAGTCTACGTAATTCTCAGCTCCGGACCTCATATTTTCCTCCAGGGAGTATTAATTCCCATAGAGACAATAGCTGTATACCCCTGTGGGGTTTGCATCCTCGCACAAAATTTGTATCTTTCTATGAGACCGTGAATGGATCCATTTAAAATCGCCATGTGATCGAGTGACTTTACGGCGTGCACACACGATTTCTGCATCAACGTTTTGCATACGGGCTGTGCTGGCGATGCAGTGCAATCGATTAGATCATGGACTAGTATGATCAAAATATGTCTTGTAATAACCAGTCGATTCAAGGCTTAGAACCTTTGATGTACGATTATTCTGTTTAGATCTGGTGATATTTCAGTGCTTCATTATTCGGAAGCTATCCAAATTTCAGTTGTTATGTGAAATCTGTATAATACAACCATAATTTTTAATTTCTGGGGAGTGCGGTTAAGTTTATATCTGAATACAGAAATCATTTTAATTTTGGGCGCCCAGCAAATCTTGCTCCGTAACACACGAGCTAATAATTACTTGAAGTTCCCTGTTTCGCATACATAACTTCAGAGTTTTAACGTCAGACTTAAAATTCAATATGGAGCGTTCACAATGTATGATTAGGAGGGAAGAAATTCTTCTTTCGAATTTTTGTGTGAAGATATAGAGATATGTACATTTCACGGCTGATGCTTGACAAATGTTGCTGAACACTCTTCGGTATTACCAGATGAGTTGAATTAGAGAATAGATTAATATTAAATGGCTATTTTAGTGAAAATTAGTGAAAATTGCCATTTAAAATTTATCTATTATCTGATTCCACTCATCTAATAATACCGAAGAGTGTCATGAGTAATATCATAGTTGAATTATTTTCGTATCCCCTGTTGAGACGGCCATAATTAAGATAGTTCTTCAAATTTTTCTAGTAGTTTAACTCACAGCGAAAACTATATCACCGCTGATAACAGGAAAGCACTGAGAAGATAACTTTTTATCGTGCGTTATTTTGAACAACATTCATTTTCAGGGTTCTGGGTTCATTTAAACAGGCATTTTTTGGAAGTTTTAGCAGTATTTATAATCTTTCACTTCTCGTGTCTAGAGGAAAATACTCAATAGAATAGATCTATATTGCCTTTCTCTCACTTCTATATCTCATGGTTGATACCCAGCTAGCCGTTTCTGAGACACTAACTTGGACACTACAATAAACTCTCAATTACCCGGAAAAGTATAAGCCAATTCCTGAGCCATTCCATGTGCAAACTTGAAATCAGCACCAAATTGATGCTCGTGACGGGTAAAACATTTTTATGTACGTTAAAAGTTTCTTACGCTCCCCTGGAGAGGCAGGGAGTGAGGTTCCTGTGGCATCTCAATCCTCGGCCGATTTTCTCGTGAAATCTCATTTTGTGCCTCTACTAATTTCGAAACTTTTGCACCCACAAACTTCAAATTAGTTTAAATTTAAACATTGAATCATTTTCTACGGAGTCATGTGTGTTCAACAAAACTCTCAGACGCTTCCTGGCGGGGCAGGGAACAAGGTTTCCGTACGCCCTCAAATATTTAAATGGGAACACATTTTCTCTTTCACATAAGTGACGAGGCATGGGTGTTCTCCATTTACCATGTATGTACAAAATGCTAGTGAGAATGGACCATAACTCGCTCCATCCATTTGATGTTGTACACCGAGACACTCAATCACTTCTTTTGTTATGTTGTTCTCGTTCGCGTATAATTTTTCCAAGTACATCATCACATCAGGACGAAGCGCCCAATTCAAAGAGCACCGGTACTGGACGTTCGCTACGTCTACTCCAGCTCGGCCGCGACACAATGCGTTAGTGATGACGATCGAATGACTCCCGGTGCCACTAGCTCTTTTGTAACCTTGGTTACTAAGCTTTATCGCACATTCCGAATACGCAGTATTTAGAGTTTTCACAAACATCTAAGTGTGACAACTCAGTGGCTTCGGATTAAATGCTAATAGAAGCGAGTGAATTCTGTTTTGTGGGTAGTTCATCAGTATGAGCTTACCAAAGGCATCAATCACATCAATGGAAAGCCAACTCGTTGCTTGAATGATATTTTCTTTGTTTTCAGTTGTCTGGTTAAAATGTTTGAGCCAGATTTTCCTGCTGATGTACTTCTGTTTTTTGATTCAGACGTCTTGACACAGATAAGGTTCTCTGTATTTCTTTCTTGTTCATTATCCGTTGAGGATTCAGACTTGATGTTAAGAGTTGTTTTTCCTTCCTTTTAGTTCGTAACAGGAGACTGGGAGTTAGGGTCTACTGCAATGATTCCCTGCTGATTGTGAAGACGAGTATCAGAAGTTTGATTTTTTTTGTAATGCTTTTACTTTGGTTGTCAAGAGAAAATTCAGAGGTCGGGTTTTGTGTAATGCATTCTTTGTGTGTGTCATTGGAGAATTTCCCTTTCTTTTTGGAAATATTCTTTTTGGGAAACAATGAAAGGATTCTAGCATGATATTATTTCAGTTTCAAAATGTCTTGAATATTTCTCAATTTAGTTTCGAGCGTGTTAGCACTATCTTGAGATCGATCATCCAGTATTTCATTAGATTTAGCTCTAGCTTTCGTAGTATAAGATTCCTTCAGATTTCGCTGTTTTTTCGATCAACGCTCTACAGTCTACATACTGACCTTCGCCTTCATTCTCGGCCTTCTTCTTGTGAATCTTGTAATCGAGTGAGGCTTCTTTCGTTCTACCTTTCGTTTGTGTATACATGGTGCGAATGAAGGCTTCTGGTGAAGTTCGCTTTCCTTTCCTCTTAGTATATCCTTCTGCACGATCTTGTGTCAGCCTTCCACTGATCCATTTGTCCCTGTTCCACCGTGCACTCCACACCAGAGTGGTGTAAATGGCATCCAAAACGTCAATATAAACCATAATCTGAGGTAAATAGAAAGAATTACCTACTGTTCCTTCATAAGTCAGGTTTTCATTTCGTCTTTCCCGACAGCAAGGAATTTCTGACCCACTGCACGGTTCTCGCTGTATTTTCCGGGTTCTTCTAGTATCAGTGCGTTCATTAGCTCGACATCGTCAGAGTCAGCATCAATGTAACAATCATGGGTCATGAGAAGTTTAATTTCTTCTCCAAGGAAAGGGCTCAGCACCAGTTTACATCAGTTCTTAAACACTGCGTAGATACGAGTATCTTCGTTTGAAAAAGCTTCTGCCAAATCGGCTTCACTGCACTTTTTAGGCTGTTTTTTTAAATATTTTTTGCACTTTTCAGCAATGGTTTTCATAATATGGTCTTAGCACAGTTTCACATATGATGAATTTAGCTCCACCTGATTGGGACTCATCCACAGTCTGTCAAGGTATGTTGGGAGATCGCCCAGTTTCAATGCAACTACAATAACGCGTAAATGAGTAAAACTGCGGTCGACTACTATGCGCTTCGGTGTGAACGCTTTCCCAGTTACTTTTCTTTAGTTTTGTACGAGGTTTGCAAGTATAACCTCGATGCAGTTTGTCGAATCATTTTTTGACGCCATAGAGATTGCCGCTAATGGCGGAGCGCCATTCTCTCGTTGGTAAGCTATTGCATGACAGAGGTAGCTGTTGGATTTGAAATCTAGCACGATGCCACCAGAGCAATCCAAAAAAAGAGAGTGGCATCCGGGCTTCTAGCTAGCCCGCAGAGCTTTTGCTCTGGTTTCACAATCATTTTTGAGTTTTTCCCGTCGTATTCATGGGCACAACCGGGGATCATTTTATTGTCTTCTTTGTCAATTGTTTGAAGGCACTCGATGGTTTTCTGTACACGTATGTGAGTCATCATCCTGAGACATTTTACCGCTGTTCTTCATTATCTGTTTAAGTTTCCTTATACTATTCAGGGTATGAAACTTCGTGGTATACGTATCGTCTTCCATTTTGGCAACTTGTTGATAGGAAACACTGGACGGACCGTCTAGTAAGACAGCCTGTCCAATTTGTCGTTTTTCCTCAATTTTTGCTTGCTTGTTACTAAGCTTATGATTCTTCTTTGCTTTGTGTTTTTCCTGCAAAAAATGCAGCACATTTTTCTGCAATTTCTTCCTTCCCGTTGAAACCTGTGAAGAATGATTCAGTATTTAAATTGAGAGTAATTTGAAGTTT
>JACJUY010002387.1:86295-106190 GCA_014220935.1 Platorchestia sp. MABIK | reverse complement strand
GTGTCCAGCCCTACCCAATCAAATAGTGTCCAGCCCTACCCAATCAAATAGTGTCCAGCCCTACCCAATTAAGCAGTGTCGAGCACTACCCAATTAAGCAGTGATGAGCACTACCCAATTAAGCAGTGTTGAGCACTACCCAATTAAGCAGTGTTGAGCACTACCCAATTAAGCAGTGTTGAGCACTACCCAATTAGGCAGTGTTGAGCACTACCCAATTAAGCAGTGTTGAGCACTACCCAATTAAGCAGTGTTGAGCACTACCCAATTAACCAGTGTTGAGCACTACCCAATTAACCAGTGATGAGCACTACCCAATAAAGTACTGAAAGATCAAATAACCTAACGAACTTCTCCTACTTCTAGAATCTTTGGAACATGCACAATTTTCCAGCCAGTAAAAAAAGTGAATGTTCTCAAGTACAATGCTCAAATTCAAAGCCATATTTGGGTTACAGATTTGAAATTTAATACAAGGAACTAAAACCTGAACACATTATTACACTAAATGGGAAAAGCTTGAATGACAGAGTTCAAAATTTTTTATTCTTTTCTCTGATCAACTGAAAGAGACGTCCTGATAATTTGAGGGCTATGAAAAAACGTTTTTTGTTCAGAGCAAACATCATTTTACTACCAACAAAGGACATTGGCCTTATTTGTAACGATTTAAACCCAACGAAAAATCCTGATATGGTGAATTCACAAAACCTAACAAATTCCATTTCAATCTATTCGATCATCCAACTTATTCTAACCCTTTAACGATCAAGTTTTTACTCACCAAACGTTTTTACAATTATCATCAGACTAGCACTGTCATCAAGTAGCCGTCGACATCAGAATGTGAGGCACTGCCACTTGGCAGTGAACTTCATAAAAATTTTTTAGGGTATAGCTTTTCGACATTAAAGCACGGATACGAGTCCTTTACTGCTCCCCTCTACGCAAGCCGTCTGCGACCGAAAGATTAATTTCACCTTTTATTTTTAACGGTTAGTCAACTGAAAATATCACACAAAACTACCGAAACATTTAAATTAGGTCGTAAGCATTTATCACACGAAGGTAGATCATAACTCCTTAACGTCTAATTATCATCCCAATACGGTTTCGACGGTAGCCCGTTGTTGCGCTCTGCTCCTACTATTTATGAGACTCCCACATTCTGCGATCAAGTATTTAACAGTTAGCATTGAGTTATTACACAACTAGAAGAGAATTCCCACAGATAAACATTAGTTTTTAAAAATTTCACCACTTTTCTAAAATCACATTTTAGTTCATCAGAAATTTTAAAAAGAACAACTCTAGAGTAAATACATGAGCAAGCTAAATAAAAAACGACGTTTCGACCTTCTACTGCGGTCATCATCGAGATATATTTGTAAAAACAAATGACAAAGCTTTCTAAAACTGAACGTACAAAGACATTGAGCATCTGTTAGCTAGACTAAGTAATTGTACATTAAATTTTTAGTACTTCATGGTAAAATTTAGGTTGCTAGTTTGATAAATGGAGCAGACAAGAAGAGGGAAGTGAAGAGGGATCGAAGCTTAGCATGAGACTGGTGGCCTGAGTTCTTGACGATGCCTTAAATGAATGTATGGCCACTGTGCTGGAACGGCGCTTCAGTTGTGCAAATTATCAATAAATTTTTTAATATTTCATGCGGAATGCTAGGGGGCGGCAGGGATAGATGATGGTATAGTCTTGAAATAATTATTTCAACTGTTTCATGGACGGCTACGTTTTTTTTTTACTTAGCTTGCTCATATTTTTACTCTAGAGTTGTTCCTTTTAAAATTTCCGATAAACTAAAATGTTATTTAAGAAAAGTGGAGAAATGTTAAAAAATAAATGTGAAATTAAACGCCGATATAAAATTCTTGAAGTCCCAAATATACAATAATTGTATTCCCCTGAGGGGAGGGTGCTGTCCAAGTTAGGGTAGTACAGCCACACTTAAAATGTAGAAAAACACAATAAAAATCAAGAAATTTTAAACTCATTCGTTGACAGTTGTATTTTACAAACAATTGTTTGCCCGTTCTCGGTATATGCCACTGAGAAGCAATGCATACTTGGATTCACGATATGAACAGACTTGGCAAAGAACGCGCAGAGCAACTGATGTTATTCAAAACACGAGACAGGGTTAACGTTGGCAGGAGACAGACGGCGCGCGTTAGAAGGGCGATACACACTGAGGTATTTAGACTGCCATCATCACGGGCTTGTTGAGAAGTCATTTTGCGGTACAGCAGCGGAAACGCTAGAAATGCGCGGGTGTTATGAGATGTGCATCGTGGCTTGGTACGTGACCGCAAAGCGACTGCAAGCAAGCCCTTGGTGATGACAGCCAAAATAGCAGCGAGCAATGCCCGCTCGAAGTGAGGTGAGTCGGTTCTCACCAGCTTTGAGCGGCCGCGGGACACCTCCCACGAAGACCGTCTTGCGGGGGTCCAACGGCAGCGAGGCATCCAACACGAAGTCCGCGTCAGACAGCCGCCACGGCCGTATCTGCACCGGCTTATCTTTGATGGTCGGCGATGACACGCACAGGTACAACTTATCGTCGTCCTTTATACAAGTGTCAATCAGCTGTTGCACGCTGCTTTCGTCCTGTCAAAACGAGAGACGCAGTTAGGAGCCTGTCTCCTCTGACAACCTTCAATACGCAGAAAATTAAAAAATAATTTTGATCACAGTGGGCCCAAGCTTTTAGGTTATTTACTAGTACACTCGGTGATGTGCCACTTCTTGTTCTAAAATCCGAATAAAGCCCATGGAGGGAATAACGAGATAAAGGAACGCATAAGTTTTGATTTCATACGCAAGCATTTGGGGTTAGATTGAAAAACGATTCGTGGAGTTAAACGAATAATTCTGTTCTTCAGCAATTAATTCTCGCTCAGAGCGATACCATAAATGAATGAATGTATAACATTTACGCAAGTTAACTGTTCTCATAGTTAATCTATTCCGAACTCTTTAACAACAGGCTGCTGAACAGAATCAATGACTATCAACAGACACAAGAGCAGCACCTTCCACATTTCTGCTCGCTGGCATCGGACGCGCTTTATTAGGTCACCTAAATTCGAATTTTCGTCAAGAGTTTATTTCTCGGAAACAATATTTCACTCTAGCGCTACACATGAGGGACTTAATGCACCTTACCATCCTTACACATATCGAAGATGCGTTTTTTTGTAAACTAAAATACTAATTTTTACAATTTCGTAATTAACACGTTAACTGCGATGGGTTAATTAAACTGAAGTTCAATATTCAATTCAAATTTAAAGACAATTGTGATAATCAATTTTGAAAATAGCAAATATTAACTGGTTCTGGCCTTTATTTAGCTTTCATTTAGTATTAATAAAAAATTAGTTAGTGACTGCAAGTGGGTCAGCAGCACCATGAAAATCATCTAAGTGACCACCGGTGGGTCACTTCGCAAGAAATGTGTTAAATAACTGTTAAAATTTACAAGTTTTCGTCAGTTGGAAGCCATCACATTCTTGGTGATAGCTTCCCACCAATAGATTTCTATAGCTACTCCAAGCATTATTCAAGAATTGAGCATAGCTGCCAGACTACTAGACTATTGGTTAGTTTAAGCCTACCTATCTTCAACAAATGAGATTCAAAGAGAGGAAAGAAGAGGGCACCATTTAGTATGGAGTTAAGGGAACGTGGAATCTACGGTGAAAGATCATAGAAACAGTAAGATGAGAAAGAAGTTTGTGAAACAAGATCAAAGTTGAAGAAGAAAGTAGTAGGTGCTGAAAAAACAGGACAGCAGTGAACCGAAAAAGATGGTCCGTAACCAAACAAAAACCTATGTTATTTTAACAAAAAAAAAAAGCCTACCTAACCTGTAGCTTGGGCCCTCACATTGTCCCAGCATAGCTGCCATCAAGTGAGTGCATTAACAACTCCAGTTCCAGTGTGTAAAGGAACTAATTCCTCAAAAACTAAATGATTGAGTTGTCAATTACTGATATTAAATCCGTACTACGACCAGTCTAATGTCCCTTACACAAAGAAAAAGGCTAACCATTCGAGAGTAATCATGTAGTCGAGCAAACACACAGGTAGGACGCTAGCATTATGCTGTATTTTGAAAAAATATTTCCCTGCACAAGCACTCAAAGAATACAAAACATCTTGCAAAAAATTAGTGTCAGTGCTATTAATTTCTGTTTAATTACTCGAGGTTTTATCTCTGTTGCCGCTCATTTACTCTATATTGTAGAGAAAAACGGGAAAAAAAGTTTAAAACTGCACGATAAGACAGCAATATTTAGGTATTCCAGGAGGCACAGCTCGCCACCTAACAAAAGAATGCGTAGGTATTTCGATGAGACGAAATGTGAAGGAAGAAAAATTAAAACAACAAAAGAAGGAAATCATACAAAAAGTTGAATGTGCGGTATGCCGACATCCCGAAGTAAAAAAAAGCTAAGAACGAATGAAAGTTAAGGCCTGGTCATATAAAAATCTCATCCCACAAGAGCATCGTGCAACAAGTGACGCTCATATTGTGGTGGGTAGCTAAAGTTGCCACTCTAGAGCGCTAGTTCCACAAGGTATACCGATTTGAAAAGACACCATCAGCATGCCATCCCTGAGTATCCGACTTTTTTCTATCAAGTCCCTAAGATGAGCCGAATCACGTTCTTGTTCAGCACCAGCATGCGGGGGAAGTACGATGGAAATGTCAATTCAAGTTTCGTCGTGATGATCTCGTAATTAGAGTGAAATACAATATTCAATAAAAAAACTCATTAATTTAACAAGAAGACAACACCTTGACAGTAAGTATCTGTTTCAATAATTTGATCCGGTTTCCACAACTCGAAGCCACTGTTGCTGCTAAAGGTTTCTAACATTAGAGGTTGTGTTGTCAATACGGCGGAAACGAAAAGAAATAAGGAAAGAAAGATAGACCTATTCGAAGAGCAGGCTGATTGAACAATGCCCAGAGCTTGCCTGCAGCACACAGTGTGTCAGTGAGGAGATTCATAAATCCGAAAGCAAAGAGAGAACTTCCGAGTTTTAAAGTAAAGCTCAAGCATCCTCTCATAAATAGGAAGCCGTGTAAAGTCTCCACAGCAGAACAAGAAGAGGCACAATATTGACTTCCTTCGAGCTCTCATTGCTAACAACATTTTCTACGGCACAATTGCTGCTCACCGGAAAAGACGCTCCTAACTTAATTTGGTTTTCTGTTAAACATCAAATATGTAATACAAACAAAAATCTTAAAAAAAAAATTTGAACATTAAGACGACAGACCAGTAAAATAACCTTGTGATTGTTAAGCTGATGAAATTCGTTAGTGTTACGGGAAATGACACGATTTCGCGGGGTGGTCGATGAGACAAAGAAGTCCTCGTAGCAGCAGCAGCAGCAAGACTTTCACTTCCAACGAAGAGAAAGGGTACATAAAGAGCTAACTAATTAGCAGTTAATGGCAATGTCATACCTGAAACAACAAGAATGCATAGCCTTTGGGCGGGAAGTAGGATTTGCTCTCAGCCTTGTGGGGCCAATCCACAACAAGAGGGCCGAAACGTCGAAAACTCGCAGTAATTTCCTCTGAAACAAAAAACATCACAAAGTTTTAGTTCAACTGAAAATTACCACCTCGGAAAAACGTTTGAGGTGTTAGCGCACATCAATACCAGCGCACAAGTACCTAAATTTGATCGGGTCCCTCAATGAGATGTGGGTCACATTTGATAATTGCAAGCCAAATGCAATCACTCATTACAAATTACCCTTCAGTGCTTCAGTCCAAACCAGAAATGAGTCGTTTAGAAAGGACAAGTGATGGATATTCATACATCAGTGATGAATTAGTTTACACAAACATGGAAATTACAATTTTTAAATATACGTTACATGCCTGTGAGGTGACCTAGGTATATTCATCGTCAGTTTTTCAACCGCAATCGGACACTAAATGCGGGCTCATACTACTATAGCAGCAATATGTGTATGAAATTATAAGATTAGACTATATTATGTTGGTTTAAGCCACTCTTCCGCTAAAAAAAAAGTGCGTTTCGACGAGAGGAAAGCACCATTTAGATAAGGCAATGCGGAATCAATGCAGAAGGGCCATAGAAATAGTAAGTTGAGAAAGAAGTTTATGAAACAAGATAAAAGTTGAAGGAGATAGTAGTAGGCGCTGAAAAACAGGACAGCAGTGAACCCCCAAAAGATGGTCCTTCACATAGCAAAAAAAACATTTGATTTCAATATAAAGAAGGCCTACCTAACTCGCAGTTCGAGCCCTCACACATTTCCCCCTGGGAGCACCAATCCCCATAGATACAATAGTTGCATCCCCCTGAGGGGCGGATCTGCTAAGAAAGCGCCCGCACTCAACACCAGATCAGATTATAAATTAGTTTAGGCCTCCTTAACCACAACAAAAGTGTTCCACAAAGAGGGATGAAGGCACCGTTCAGTAAGGAGTGAAAGGAACTCTGAATCCATGTACAAGGTGTTTACCACACGCGATCCCAAGCACAGATTAACAATTATTTGGCAAGAAAATTTATGAAACTAGATAAAACATGACGAAAAAAGTAAAAGGTGCTAAAAAACAAAACAGCAGTGAACCGGAAAAACATTGTCTGTAACGAAGTAAAAAATCTATTTCATCTCAAGAAAAAGAAGGCCAACCTAACCTTCAGCTTAGGACCTCCTATTTCCCTCTGGGAGAGCTGACTTTCATAGGTACAAATAATGGTCTCTCCCGAGAGTACACAACACGGGAAACGTTGCGGTCTATAACGATAAATCAAGCAAAAACCCACAAGAAATGTTTTTCCAATCAAACTTATTCATCAGTTTCGTGTCAACCACTATATCCCACAATTTTTTCTTCACTACAAAATGTTAAGAATGAGAAGATATTTTTAAAGGGAAAAATGTTGTTTTCTGAGCACAAAACAGACAGAAGAAATGACAATCTAACTGTTTGATGCCGAGATGAGATCGAAATCATACCGAGATATTCTCAATTGTAGTTAACTCATCCCAAATAAGAATATTTCACAAAAACTTCATCACTCTGCATGGATGGAATTTGGGTAACCGATTAGGATAACCCCAACCAATAACGGTGAAGACAAGCCCCAGATGCTTTGTCAAGCGCAGGGTTCCTGGAGCGGCTCCGTGCCATCGCTGCGTGATGTCTAGGTGGACCGCAACTATTTCACACGTTTAGAACACAAGCCTTGAGCAACTGTCATAACAAATTCTCACCTGAACAGATCAAGTACTCAAAGAAATATTTCAGTAAATTAATTTAGATACAATGAAAAACTAGAGTAGCATCTCCACATAATAAACGAATGATTTGTGAAAAAGAGTGGATATGTTGAAATAAGAATATTTCAATCAGACTATGGTAAAACTGATGAAGGCTCATTGGTGAGAAATTTGAACAACTTCTGTTCTGCAATGTTAAATTTGAAAACAGAACTTAAAATTAACAGCTCTGAGTATGGTCATTGCATTCAAAACACGAGTTTAAAAATAGAACATTTTATTCTGAAAAAATTGACAAGCGACCGATGATGAGTTTTTCTTATTTTTTATTCTTGAATTCTCAACCAACTCTAGGAGAAAAACTATCAAGTCCTCGTTTCATAGGAAAACCTTTTATTGTTTGCTGTTCTTAACTTCACTTCGTACTCTAGTTGGAGTGTCAATATATTTTTGATTTTTCCTGACTTATTCACAATTATGAGATGATAAAACATGGTGGGGCACAGAGTTTGGATATTGGAAAAGGAGTAAACTTACTTGAGGTAACCAGATTTTTACATTGGAAGTGCAAAACTCCACACCTACGGCCCTCGCCATCATCGCTGAGGTAAGGCCAGAACCACATGCATACCAGCTTGAAAACAAAGCCAAACATTGGAACTCGAATTTACAAGTTCAGGAGCAACTTACGTGTTTACCGCAAAATATGAACAAATTAAAGCGGTTTCATTCAACGTGTCTGCATGCACGTCACAAATGCACAAATAATGAACACGTGACTCCAGTTGCTTCAAGAACGTGATTAACTTTCCGTAAGTGGAATAATTTCATCATTTAATAGATTCATTTCCATCACCGGATAAATCAGCATTTGATAATGACGATAAAAGAACGCTAGTCAAATTCCTAAAATTTGCAAGTAGTGGCAATTTCAGCTCTCCTCTTCCTGAGTAGGACTCAACATCGGAACACTTCCCCCTTCCATAAAATGGAGTCACGGAACCCACAGATCACCAGCGAAAGGCGCATTGAGTTCACGAATTGCACTAAACGGCCTCGACATTTTGTGAACTCCTTGAGAGAAGCTAACTACAAATGAAATGGTTTCAAGGTTAGGTACAGATCAACCTATTTACCAACACTAACCTTCATCAATATCAGGAGGTAAGCCCCCAACGAAAACTTTGCGACTGAATCGTTCGCCATTATCAGAAGCTTGGGAGCGAGGGCTGGATCTGGATGGGGAGGTAAGAGGAAGGGGAGCTCCAAGTGGCACTCCCAATGGGGATGTGTTGAGCTGGTGGTGAGAGCCGAGGGGTGCTCCAAGCGCGTCCACCAAGTTCTGGTGTTGAGCGTTGGGGTCTTCCAGGAGCAGCGTCTCATCCAGGCCCAAAAACGGCGTCTTTCCTCCTGTAAGGCAAACCGATGCAATGAGGTACTCTTTACAAAGCACACAACAGCGAAGTCAAACACTTGTACATGCAGTCGACGCCATGCAATGGCATCTTCGTTACTCACAGATTAATTTGGGCAAGTTAGTTTACGCTTATATGTGCACAAAAAAGGTGTTCTTAAGAATGGAAGGAAGAGCACCATTAAGTATGAAGCTAAGGAACGGAAAATTTATGAATAAGGCGTGTACCCACTAAAAAAAACCCTGCGCGTAGTACTGCTTGTACGTTGAAAAAGAAGTTCAAGAAACAAGATAAAAGTTGAAGAAGGAAGTGATGAGTGCTAAAAACCGGGACAGGAATAAGAAAAACATGGTTCATAAGTTCAGAACAAAACAAAATATCTTTCATTTCCACATAAGGAAAGCCTTTGGATATTTTAGACTAAGCCCGCACATCTTACTTCATAGCACATAGTCATTATGTATCTTCGATACCACCTGCAATTGAAATGTGTAATAGTGCCGTTTGCATTATTTTTACATTTTATGTATTTTAACTATCCAATTTGCTGTATTAAATGCTGATTTCATAGAACATTTAATTTCATTTCGTTTTTCAAACCCTAACGGACGAGTTCGTACGAAGTCTGAAACGCTTGTTTCTGGAAGAAAGCCCACATTGACACTGATTCTTCTTTCTATCAGAAAACTTAGATTTACAAGAAATCAACTATACCCTAGAAAACGTATTACGGCGCAACCATGATGCTGAATATGCTAGGAGATACCCGAAAGATACCGAACTAATGAGGGGGCGGAATTTTTTGTAGTAGCCAGTTCGTATAGAGCTACTGTTCCTCGGTCAATACGATAAGCATTGCAGCTAAAGAATGTTCTATACCGTTTACACAAATTTTATGGAGACAGTTGCTTCAGTTACTCGTCGTTTTGTAACGGTTAATCGGAAAGACTACCAGAAAAACTTCAAATGTTGAAAGCGGCATAATGAAATGACGCTATAGGAAAAATTCGCGTGTTTGAGCGGTTTTCCATACTAAAAGTGGTGATATGTAACTGACGATAAACCCCGGTTTGGTCGTTTTTCAACTTCCCGAACCGATTTAAATGTTGTAAAAAGTCGCAATAAAATCGAAGATACACGACATGCCATTGAAGGAGTCGTAGAGCTGCCTAGAGTGACTTTCAGTTCAATTGCAGCGAATTAAAGAAGATACTTGAGGCTGGAATGGGTGTATGCCAAATTCGTGCCTCGACTGCTAACTAACCCAAACGTGTGTGCGCGCCCATATTTGATCAAAAATGGCATGATCCCTAAGCAATCTCTATCCACCTTTATTCTTCAAATGAAAATGGACAAAAAAGAAAACGTTGCTCTCAAGAGAAAAGGAAAATGGAGGCGCTCTCGAACATCACATAAGGCACATTTAAGAAATGGATTAAAAGATTGAGCCAGTGTATTAGTAACAGAGAATCCTCAGGGGGATATAATTATTGTATCAATGGGAATTAGCGCTCCCAGGGGGAAAATGTGAGGGCTCGAGCTGAGAGTTAGGTAGGCCTTCTTTTTGTTGAAATAAAATCTTTTTTGTTATGTTAAGGACCACCTCTTTTCGGTTCACTGCTGTCCGGTTTTTCAGCACCTACTACTTTCTTCTTCAACTTTCATCTTGTTTCATGAACTTCTTTCTCAACTAACTGTTTCTATGCCCTTTCTGCATAGATTCCGCGTTCCCTTAACTCCATACTAATAGGTGCCTTCCTTCTTCCTCTCTTTGGATCGCATTTTTTGTGGATAGGGAGGCTTAAACTAACTAATGATCTAATCTAATAAGTAACAGAGATAAGCATATTGAGGATAATTCAAGTGATTTGTTAGGAACTCAAATTAGCACGTTGAAAAAATAAGTCCCGTTTCTTTAAGATACCTTCTCCATCGAAAATAGTGATGTTGCTTAAGGATACCAAGTAATAAATGAAATAAAATAAAGATAAACAGGTAAGTTAAATAGCAAGTTTCTGTACAAAAGAACTCATAGGTCGCATACGATGCAAAGGGCTCATTAGTTGAAGTTGAATGCCTCGTCTCTTCGGGAAACTGCGAGGAGAGAATTTAGTCGATTTCTCAATCTGTCTCATTCCCAGCCGAGGTTGGAACCCCATCAATCATATGGGAATCACGAAATCTAATACGAGGGCTTTTTACAGAGGAATGACCCAGCTCCGCGATTATAAGAAAGATTTGCCTTCCTTGCCACAACAAAGATGTTCAAGGAGAGGAAGGATGAAGGCACCATTCAGTATGGAGTTTAGGGAACGGAAAATCTATGCACAAAGGGTGTTCCCGCGAAGGACCCCCTGCGCATAAAAATAGTAAGATAAGAAGGAAGGTCATGAAATAAGATAAAAGTTGAAGAAAGTCAGAGGTGCTGAAAAACATGACAGCAGTGAACTGAAAAAAGATGGCCCTTAACATAAAAGACATTTGATTTGAAAAAAGAAGGTCTACCAACTCTCTGCTCGGGCCCTTACACTTTTTCCCCCTGGGAGTGCTAATACCCACAGATACAATAGTTCTATCCCCCTGAGGGATCTTGGTAACCTAAGAAGGCGACAAGAATAGAATATATTTTCTAGAAAAAAATTATGCAACTCTCTTTTAACATGTTATTTTCATAATTGGACTCGAATGCTACTTGTTTATGCGGCAGAAAAGTTGTGTCATTGAGTGCAAGCAGGCAAAAAATTATTCAAAATAAATGAAGACGACCAACATCTTCAGCTTGGCGACAGCCCTCAGTAGTGTTTTATATTCGAGCTAGTCTTCGCTTATTTCGTACGTGAAACACATACAAAAACGAAGGAGATTCACGAGCTGTTAATTAGTGGTTTTGGTTCGTTAGTTACTAAAATTACTCTAGAAATAGTTGATAATTACAGGAAAGGAGTTGTTCACAAATATACATACTCATTTCCAGATAAGAATTAATTGTTGTTTTGTAATAAAATTTCGAGAGCGATTACGCTTTTCCACCATTTTGAAACAAAATCAAGTCACTGAAACTAAGCAGAGCTAAGACCAAGTGGTTAGGCAATGTTTCAGCTTGGTCAGCATAGACACTTTCGAACACGACAGCATGCCATGCTCAACTTTCAACTCTTTGAGTACCAAAACCTTATATTAGATTAAACAAGTTAGTTCAAGCTTCTTTAACTACACCAATGGTGTTCCAAAAAGAGGAAGGCACAATTTAGTAAGGAGTTGAGCGAACAGAGAATATATGCATAAGGTGTGTTCCCACACAAGATCCTCTGCGCATGGAAACAACAAGTTAAGAAAGTATTTTATGAAGTAATAGAAGTTGAAGAAGAAAATTAATAGGTATCGGAAAAAAACAGCAGCAAACAGAAAAAATTGATCTGTAAAAAACGGAAAATATTTCTATTTGATGAAAATGAAGGTTGACTGGCTTTCAACGCGCCACTTTCCTTGGGAGCGCCACTGCCCGTGCCACAATGATGGCATCCCGCAGAGGGGTCAACCAAAATCTAAATAAGTATAGGCAAAAATCTGCACAGTAAAATTAAATCGATACCCTGATATATATGGGATATTTTCCTAGTATGGGCCTTTTCTCCCTCATCAGGCGCCTGCTTATTTACTTGTAATAAAAATTATGTTTTCAACCAAAGGTATGCTGAACGAAAGAAAATTTCAGATGCCATAAAAATTCTCTCAAATTTAAAACACCTCATTACTTGGGTCTTTTCTCAAACTTATCAGCATGTAAAATTCTTGCGACGAAAACGTTAAATTGAATGGAAATATTGAAAAAATTCACAGAGGAAGTGCCTTAATTTTTGTGCACAAAACTCACGTCATTTACATTTTCCCGTTCGTCCTTCGACCCTAAAATGAATTCAGTCAAACTTGGTTGCCTTCGTGATTACTCGGAATTAAAACAGGCAAACTTGATGGTCTCTATGCTTTCACTGCCTTCGATGTTCAACCCCCCTGAAAATAAAGAATCAGCTCCACAAAACCCCGTCTGGATGTAATGGTTTGACTTGAACTTCAAGAAAGCTGTTAAAATGACACAGCGGTCATCAGGAAACTACTGTTTTTCGTTCAATGGATAAGAGTTCAAACTCGCCCACACCCAAATGGCTCGCTCATTTTCTGTGACAAGTCGAATTTTTCCTTATCGCTCTGATGAGATTCATTGATTTCTGAAAGCAGTAAAACAAGAAACCTTCAATCCTGACTGTTCTCTATTCAAGGAAGCAGAAGTGTCTGCAGATCCGGCAACCAAATCGCGAACCTCTACAGGTAACCTAACCGTATTGAGTTACGACTCCGTGACAATGACGAGGATATTAGGAAGATCAATTCTACCTGGTGGTTCAGATATAATCCCTCATACGAAGCGTTTCCAAGACCATAAACACAAAGGTGACGTATGCAAAATTGGCATAAAGAACACGGAAATGATCACCTCATCTAATCTAACAGATCAAAATACAATTTAACTTTCAACACCAGAGTTGGAGAGATAACTTCGAATTCGAGATGCAATGTCTCATCACTAAGTTTAAAGAAATTTCATACTGAAACAGCATTAAATTAAGAATCCATCCCATAAAGATCAACAGTTGAATGTTTTTCTCGCAGGGGAGAATTGAAGCTTTGTTATTGCGGCAACGAACGTGTTGAGCCCATTATTACCTATTCTACGCGTCCCTGTTGAGTATAACTATATTTTTTAAGAGTCGGAACTAAATTTGCACCTATATGCTTGCTTCTAGCAGGTAGTGGCAACTCACAGTAATACTGTTCATTATTGTCATTTAATACGCACGAAAAATGAGTGAATGAGTGTACACGGACCTATTCGGTACAATAGGCTAATAGTATACCTCTAGTTACACATGGTAGTACTAACAACTTTTCAAAAACTTGGAATGATTAAAAACGATAGCACATAATGATCCAGTTTCTTGACCTGAGACAGGTTCTTCAAGTGTAATAGAAGTGACTGATTAACATCATAACGTGAAGGTGCATTGTTGAAATGTCCATGATTACAAGTTGAAGAGCACGTCACTGATCATTGGCGAGATATCGACAGGTGACGCTCTCAGTGTCGGACACAGTCGGTTCGTACTGAATACTTCACATTATAGCGAGGTGATGACGACGCCGGGGCGCGCATTGTGCAGGTAAGTAGTGGAGAAGAAGCGAACGTTACGCTGCAGAGCGGGAGGCCACGAGCAGCTGATGCTCTGACACGCGGCCAAAACCGAGGCGCAGCAGCCACAAATAGCTGCGGTAACTGCGCCGTGCACCGCCTCTACGAGCTGTGCGTGCGTGTGCACTGCGCCACACTGCGCCGTGCACCGCCTCTACGGTCTGCACGAGCTGTGAGTCTGTGCACTGCGCCACACTGCGCCGTGCACCGCCTCTACGGTCTACACGAGCTGTGAGTCTGTGCACTGCGCCACACTGCGCCGTGCACCGCCTCTACGGGCTACAGAAGTATATCAGATTATAAGCTGGTTTAAGAGGCTTAACCACAAATGTGTTCTGAAGAGAGTGAGAAATAAGGCACTTAGGGAACGGGGAATGTAGGCACAAGGTGAGTCCCACAACCTGAGTCCCTTTTCCCCATCTTGGATGATAAAACACCGCTTGGAAGCTAGCAGTCACTTGCACCCTCGAGTTCGCACGTGGAGGATATCGAACATCTGATCTCCTCGGCGCAATCTATTCCTGCGATCTGTGGTGCGTCTCATCCATAATATTTCGATGAGTATGACTATGTTAATGAACAATGGCCATTTATAGCAGACGCTATGGAAGTCAGTAGTAGGTGGGCTTGTATAATCATTTATACATATATAGGGATTTCCCACCACATAAATTGAAGAACAAAACTTATATCAAGCCCTTTCTTTGTCAATCCAACACTTTAAAGCGTACCACTGCCGAATATTTTCATATCAGATCTTTTGTGTTTGGCGCATGGCACTAAAATTGACTTCAAACATACCTTTTTTATGTATCAAATAATAGTTTTTTAGTTCTATTTTCCAAGTAATATTTTCTCCTAAGTACTACTGAGGTAAAACAGGTTAGGTCATCTGTGAGAGTCAAATGTGGAGAAGAAAGATCAATAACTTTTTCTGGGCCAGCGCGAAGCGCTGGGCACGGCCGATACAGAATATTTAAGTTTGCGTTTTATCAGTTTTACATTGGTAAAAAATAACTTTGAAAGCGTGCAACTAAAGAACTGTTCGTTTCTCCAAAAAACGGTAGTGATGTTCGAGTTCTATGGGAAAATAGCAATTAAATTGAAACTTAGTGGCGCAAGCCAAATACAAAAGATCCTTTCACACTTTGAAATTGTTTATTAATTATTAATTCGAAATTCGGGTAGTTATATCCATGAATTTATCCCATTATACGGTTGAACGAATAAGTTCCTTATTCAGTAATGTGCCTACACGTAAGCACTGCAAAATAATTCATATTCATGTATCTGTGAGGTTTCAAGTCATTCGTCAGTAAATTATTTGCATGATTATTCTATCAGCAATCACAACTTGCATGTCATGCAATTAACTTCTCGCGGAATTTCTTGAAGCAATTGTAAAACGGCATTAAAGCCATTTAATTCATTGGCTGTAGAAATATTCTAGGGAAATCAAAAGTAAAATAAGAAAGTGTACGGATGTACTTGTAATGCTAACATAATGCGTAGCATAGCAATATAAAAAATTAACATAATTAGATGAAATATTGCCAGTTCTACAGCTATTTAATAACTAAAATTTGAGGTAACCACAGTCACAAAGCACTGCTCTTCTTTGCGCCAAGATTGCAACTGCTGCGAACTCAGGACTAGCCACTGCTGTTTGTTTGGCCACCTAACCTGCTAGCATAAGCAAGCAGCTACCAGAGGCTCGCAACAGCTCTGCTCTGCCCTGCTCCACTGCTGTTTGTCTGGCCGCGGCCTTAAATTTGACAGCACCGTTTGCATTACCACTAAGCAATAAAGTTACTCGATCATTATGTACTTTAAATTTGGAAACATTCATTTCTTCTTCAGTTATAAATGTTTGAGTTAGTATTTTCTTACAAAATAAGCTTGTCTCGTCAACATCAAAAGCTTGCTTTGGAGAATAATTCTTGTCCCGTTACTCTAGAAAACACCAACAAACACAGGTACAGCACGGCTGTGTGTATTGGCTGCTTTGATAGGGTAATCTCATAGGTATAAGCTTTAATGTCTTCTAAAATTCGTCAAATCCTCCTCTACTAGCGTTAAATGTTAAATTTTCGCGGACATGATCTTCAATTGGCTGATTTAGATCTTCAAAGAGTGATTTTGCTTCGATCTTAATCATATGGCCATACAAAAAAACACCTTTCCCTCTTTGGTTTTGTATCTAAGAGCATGTATGATTTTGATTATAAGTTAGTTTAAGCTTCCTTAACCGCTACAAAAAAGAGCGTATCGAAGAGAGAAAAAGGAAGGCACCATTAAGTACGGAGATAAGAGAATGGGGAATCTATGCAGAAGAGGCATAGAAACGAAAAATTGAGAAAGAAGTTCATGAAACAAGATAAAATTTGAAGAAGAAAGTAGTAGATGCTGAAAAACAGGACAGCAGTGAACCGAAATTAGATGGCCCGTAACAAAACAAAAAACCTTTTCTATTTCAACCAAAAGAAGGCCTACCTAACAGCACGGGCCTCACACCATTTCCTCCTGGGAGTTCTAATTCCCATAGATAAGATACAATAATTGTATCCCCCTGAGGGGAGACAGAGGTTTTAATGGGTAGTGGAAAGTTTTGTGACAAAAACATAGCTTGAAATAGGAAGCGCGCAGAGTAAAATGGCACGAATTGGGAAGTTCTACTGTACTTTTTCACATTTGTACTTGTAAAAGTATTAGAAATAAAGTTTACTCCAGGCAAAATTTGGGTGTTGTTCTTGCTCTAACTCTGAAAGTCTCGTTTCGTCACACATCAACCGCATGCAGGTACCTCAGTGTAGGATAAAGAATAACAGTCGCACTGATAGCCATAAATATTGACACATAAGTACCAGTACACTTATCATACACTTAGGAAACTGTATACTATTTTCTAGACTTGAGGTATTTGAGGATTTGAGGTATTTTGAATTACCGATGAAATTAGAACTTTCAGTTGAAGCTCAGACAAAGGAATAGTTAATTGGTAAAAATGAAAACAGATCCTAATATTGTTAATTTAATCATGCATATGAGTACATATATATATATATATAAATATCTACATATATATATATATATATTTCCCATACATATCGGCGTGAATCAAGATGATTTTTTTTACTGTTATCACAGCAGCAGTACAAGCGATATTTTCCGGGAGCTCTAAGCGCACATTCCGACTATTTAAAGCGGACAGAAATTTAGGGGTTATATGTCCTGGTTTAGTCATATTAATTTTTTTGACATGATCTGAAACCGTTTTTATTGAACAATCTTTATTTTATCGATTTCTCACGGCAGGGTTGAAGGACTCTAGTTTGACTGCGCATCCAGAATTGGCTCCTGCATTAGAGCTGTGTTTTTATCCTTCCACCTGTAGTCAGTTTCTTTTTAAGAAACTGATTCTACTGAAATTTTTTTTTCACTTGCTCAGCTCGCGTGAACTCAACGTAATGGTAATACAAAGATCTTTGTTGCTCTACTGCTTGTACACGAGTGTCATGACCAAATCATTGGTTCAAATGTGTATCACTGATCACTTGGCGTCCTTCACACTTGTTTGACAGATTTTTGCTCATTGGAAAAATCAGTTGAGGTATAACTGGGTAGTAATTGTTAGTAGTAGCAACTGAGATTAAGAGTAAATCAGAATACCCCAGTTTGTGTTGGGGTAGGAGCACATTTCACTTGAAACACGACGTTCTTTACGGAGAAATGAAGACATAATCAACGAGTAATACCTTCTTTTTCACCCCGCTTCGGATGCGCTGCGTAACACACGAGTACACAACGTTACAACAATTGTTGACTCGGGTTGATTCACCATGAAGCCTCACATGAGCTGAGCCATCTCCCAGTGTTATCTTGACGGGAGTAATAACCTCTAGTTCTTGTGAGCTATTTTTGTGAGTTTTTGTGAGTTCAGTTTTATTTTGTTGACATGCTATTATAACACTAACGGAACTACTAAAGAGAGTTAACCAAATGGTCCATCATAGAAGACATAGAAACGCTCAAGCTAGCAAAACAAATGATTTTCAATAATTGATTTCATTTTAAACTCTAATTGCTCTGAGAACACGGTCTTATTTGTCGCAGCGGATAATTGCTTGATTATAAGTTAATTTTAGCTTTCCCTACCACAACAAAGTTGTTAAAAGAGAGGAAGGATGAAGGCACTATTCAGTATGGAGTTGAGGGAACACGGAATCTATGCACAACGGGAATTTCCGCATACGATCCCGCGTGCATAGGAACAGTAAGTTGAGAAGGAAGGTTATGAAATAGGATAACAGTTGAAGAAGAAAGTCAGATTTGCTGAAAACAGGACAGCAGTGAATCGAAAAAAATGGACCTTAACCAAACAAAAACCTTCTACTTCAACAAAAAGAAGGCCTACTTAACTTTTGTCGCAGCGGATGAAACGACTGGAACAATTTCATGACGGTAGGCGACACACGACATGTGTGAAAAAAATTTCATGCAGAACAATTTCGTGCAAATCTCACTAACTCTACTTGCATTCGTGCGAAAGATGACAGAATACAAGCATTCGGTAGCACAAATCTGGCAGTCGTGCCAAGTCTGAGTGACGCTGTACGCAGCAGCCTCAGATACTCGCAAAAACGTTAAACGGAGACTTTACTTGAGCTCAATGAACGCGATGCTTAAGTGAGATGTCATACTGAGCAATAACGTGCTGAATCAAATCAACTTATGGATGTCCCTTTACCACCACGATAACTAATCAGTTTTACCATTGAGGAATCAATGGACAACAAATGAAAACTTGATGGCTAAATCAGATTAGATGTTATTTTGAGCCTTCTTAATCCCCACAAACGTGTTCCAAAGAAAGGAAGGAGGAAGGCAGCATTTAGTTTGTAGTTTAAGGGAACGCGGAATCTCTGCACAAAATACATTGGAATTGTGAATTGAGAATGAAGATCATGAAGTAAGAAAAAAGTTGCTTTGCTGAAAAACAGGACTACAGTGAATCGAAAAAAGATGGTCCGTAACGAAACATAAAAAAAAAATTCCATTTCAACAAAAAGAAGACCTACCTGACTTAACTCGGGACCTCATATATTTCCCCTGGGAGCGCTAATTCCCACAGATACAGATTAGATTCGATTTGATGTTAATTGAAGCCTCCCTAACCACTAAGAAAAAAACCTTCCGGAGAGAGGAAGAAGGAAAGGACTATTTAGTATGGAGGATAAGGGAATGCGGAATCTATGCATAATTAGCATAGAAACAGGAAATTGAGAAAGAAGTTTATGAAAGAAGATAAAAGTTGAAGAAGAAACTAGTAGGTGCTGAAAAACCGGACAGCAGTGAATCGAATAATGGGTGTCTTTAACATAACAAAAAAACATTTTATCGCAACAAAAAGAAAGCCTACCTCACTCTCAGCTCGGACCCTCACCCATTTCCCCCTGGGAGCGCTAATTCCCATAGATACAATAGTTGGATCCCCCTAAGGGGTGATGGCTCTGTCCCGTTAAGCATGCGTTTCTTTAATAATTGGAATAAATGAAAGTGAAAGATTAAATAACTTAATGGACAACGACCTAATACGTCTCAGAAAATAGTCCTACTGAACTCATCCCTTTTTGTTTGCAATACGGAAATGGTATCGCACGGAGAGAAAACAAGTAGATTTTTGAACATATGTTCTTTTACAACTTCTGAACTAGACCAACATCAGCCACGTGAATAGGCGAAACGCCCTACCTCTCTTCAAGTTCATATCTCTCAGTTAAGCTGCGAAACTCCATCTACGGAGAGCTTTACGAGATTGAATTAAAACTCATGAAAAAAATTCCTAAGAAATTTAGCTCACAGTAGTACATACATATACCAGGCCTCTCCTCCCTATGGGAGGGTAGCCGACAGCAGGCCACAAACAACACCCTTA
>JACJUY010002387.1:54821-81411 GCA_014220935.1 Platorchestia sp. MABIK | reverse complement strand
TTCAAGAAGAAAGTAGTAGGTGTTGAAAAAACAGGACAGCAGTGAACCGAAAAAAAGATGGTCCGTAACAGAGCAAAAACCTATGTTATTTCAACAAAAAGGAAGCCTACCTAACCCTTAGCTCGGGTCCTCACATAGTCCCCCTGGGAGCGCTAATTCCAATAGATACAATAGTTGTATCCCCCTGAGGGGTAAACTGGAAGCATCAGACATCTTGGACCTAGAGTAAACGTCAGTACCCAAAAGGTTAAAAGAGACAAATGCCTAGGCGAAGCTTGCCAGATTTCCCAAGAGGAGGTGAAGAATCCTATATGGTATATTTCTGAGAAATGACAAAGATCCTAGCTAACACAAGTAGAATCTATCAGCTCGCCAACCTTATTTCATAAGTGTCATTAAGAAACCTACAAAAACTAATTTTCTAATAATTTTAAACATGTAATTCACAGTTTCATAATCGTGTAAGCTCTAGGTTTATTCGATGGTGAGAAAATCAACGAGGCGAAGAATTAGCTAATGAATTACACTTTGGGTGATACAGGTACAGCACGTCCTTCACTCTATGAAATCGGTCATGAAAAATTGAAATCACTGATGAACTTTATAATTGAACATGTAATACCCTCCACTGAGAAAAATTGCAGGAGGCTCAGCTAGGAGTTGCGCCTCATATTCAACGTCTAACCTTTGTCTCCGCCAGTTGAGAGACATTCGTAAAGAATCAAAGTAAAGTTCAAGCTCAAGCGGCACAACAGGGACACAGAATTTGGATGTCTCCGTTGGCACAGCTCGCTACACTTACCAAAAAAGTGTAAGCATTTCTATGAAGATTAGATTATAGGTTAGTTTAAGCCTCCCTAACCGCTACAAAAAAAGAGCGTATCGAAGAGAGTAAAGAGGAAGGCACCATTTTGTATGGATATGCAGAAGGGGCATAGAAACAGTGAGTTGAGAAAGAAGTTCATGAAACAAGATAAAAGTTGAAGAAGAAAGTTGTAGGTACTGAAAAACAGGACAGCAGTGCACCGAAAAAGGTGGTCCTTAACATAACAAAAAACATTTCATTTCAACAAAAAGAAGGCCTACCTAACTCTTAGCTCGGGCCCTCACAATTTCCCCCTGGGAGTGCTAATTCCCATAGAAACAAACAACACTTGTATCCCCCTGAGGGAAGCATTTCGATGAAACAAAAAGGTGAAATAAGAGTAAACACTAGAAAATTAAAAAACTTGCGCAAGATGTCGGTTGCATGGTACGGCACCCTCGAGAGAGACAAGTAAAAATGAAAGATTATTAAATCAAACCTTGAAAGAGTATCCCATGAGTAGGCGAAAGATACCAATGTGCTTATTTCGATCGAAACATTGAGGAATGCTGTCATAAACACTTGAGCATAAGAAACAAGAGCTATCATCACATACATCACTTGATGTACCTCGACATAGAATCATCAATAGAGCCCGGATTTCTAGTCTTAAAAAAGTGGTCAAAACAGCACTAAAAAAAATTGATATTACTGGTATAATAGCAAAATAGTTTTCATTTCAAGCAAAATAGTTCTTATGTGTAGCAAAATGATACGTGAAAACTTAGCAAGTTTCGGCTACAATTGAGCAGTTTTCTTTCATGTGTAACTATAAAAAACTGATAATTTTTTCACAAGCCGAACTTGAGAATGAAAATGCCAAGATAACGAAAGAGAAAGCGCATCGGATACAAATTGCAAAAAATCAGCATGAATTGAGGCCATTTTCAACACCTCAAAAAGTTTTCATTGTTACAAATTGGCCTCTTTTGCGTAAAAACAAAACCTCAATGTCCATTACATTGTCCAGTAAATAAATTTATTGCACTTGGTGAATGATTTAAAAATAGATCTATCACTTCCACAAAGGAAGTTTCTGTGAATAGAAAAAATGAAGAATACAAATAGACAACTGAAATATAGCGCAATTAAAGCATAGGACTCTTGAAAAAAAAAAATCTTTTTGTCCGAACGTTGAAAAGCAATGAAGTTCATTTTTCGTGTATGTTCGTTTAAGCGTTTCTAGATTTGCGTGTTGTGTTGAGTGATGTTTTTTATAAATTACTTTGTGATTAACCTTCACTCACTACTCGATAATCATTTACGAGGGTGTTCCAATCTGCTTCGGTATAGCGTTTTTGCCTTTTCTTACTTTGGTTCAATTAATAATTTAAAAATTCCAAAGAATTCTTTACTAGTTTTAAATTATTTATAAGTTGTCAGCCATCTCTTGTAGTATAAAATGTCCCAGAGATGATATTTTTGAATTAATTAGCTCTTGACAGGGTTAATCTATTAGCACGCTTTGTATAGTTTGTCTATTAGTACACCTCGTATGGTTTGTCTATTAGCACGCCTCGTATAGTTTGTCTATTAGCACGCCTCGTATAGTTTGTCTATTAGCACGCCTCGTATAGTTTGTCTATTAGCACGCCTCGTATGGTTTGTCTATCAGCACGCCTCGTATGGTTTGTCTATTAGCACGCCTCGTATGGTTTGTCTATTAGCACGCCTCGTATAGTTTGTCAATTAGTACACCTCGTATAGTTTGTCAATTAGTACACCTCGGATAGTTTGTCTATTAGTACACCTCGTATAGTTAGTACATTAGTATGCCTCTTATGGTACGTCTGTCTGAGGACGTCTTATATTAGGAAATTTTTAAAACTCAATATGTTGTCATGCATCTTATGTGTCTACTTTTTTTGAAATAAACGGTTTTTCTCTTCTTTCTTTCTTTCTCTTCTTCGTCTACTACTAGTTTATGCAGGTTTTATAGTCATTTATTGCATAATGACTACTTTTTGCCTTTGTGCCTAGTCATAATAGCGTTTATAGTAAAATAACATTTATGCTATAATGCCATTTTTATTAACATTTATAGTCGTTATAGCATTAATAGGGTAAATGCTACGAATTCGGGCTCTAATCATCAATCTAGTCAGCAAGCTTGTAGATGACATTGTGTCGCGGGAAGTTCGCTGAACGCAGCAAGTAACTCGTCATACTCGATACTTTGACCAACTTTTACAACAGGTCGAAACCTGACCATAGGGTATCTGTGTCGACAAATGCACAGTAATGCAGATTGAAAGTGATCAAATCTACCTTACTGAAGAAGTTAAGCTAAAAAATAATTTTCACTATCGCTAAAAACTCCAAATTTAAAGCAAATAGAAACAAGCGCAAGAATGCGGCCAGAAATTTCGGTTGCATGGTAAGAAACTTCGACTACAAGTCCATGGGCATTGTATTACCTCTAACATGCGCAAGTCTGCGTGCATGTGCAATGTGAAGTTCAACTGGAGTCCTCAACCCAAGATTAGACGTCAAGAAATAGAGGAAATTTTAGGGTAAAGCAACGACAACTCTCTTCTATTTCCGTTATCCGAGCTAGGAAGAGTCTCTTAAGCGGTTTGAAATCATTTCCCAAAAAAGGAAACTAAAGGTTAAACAATAGAAACCTTTAAAAATCTTAGCGGCATTTATTTCACTAACTCCCCTAAAAAACGTCCATCAAAGTAATGACTTCAAGACAATGAGGAAACTTTTCACGGCATCTCACGCCAAAAATTTATTTTTCGACAAATTACCCGAATCTGCAGGTAGGCAATTGCCTGCAAATATCGTGCGCAGTGCAGCGATTGCGTTCATAAATCGTTTTGACCGATAACTTGTAAGAAATCCTCCAGTATTTGGAGGTGCACGGTCAAGGGTTCACGAGAAATTCAGCAAGATATAAAGAAAACAAAATATCATGAAAATTCAACTTATCCATCAGAATAATAATTGTAAATAGTGACATACTTTGGGGAAAAAGTAGGAGTTCCTCTAACAATTTCAGCTCGTCAACTTTTACTGTAATTACGATTTTTCCGATCTCCGCAATCATTTCATGTTTAATTTTGGCCAAATGAAAACGCAAAGCCAGGCCAAAACAAAAAAAGATTTTAAAGTTAATTTGTATTGTTTTGGGCTTCTTAGATATTTCACAGCAGCATTTGACATTTTTTGGACGATTCAACGTGACATATTTCAGATTACAGCGCGCACAGCCATGACCCAGAGTTCTAATCGTACCCCTGAGCTAAATCTAGACCGTCACAACTGGCCGTACAAGAATTTCAGGTATTAAAATTAGTTCAATGTCAAGCAGATACATTGACAATGTTTTACAAATAGATGAAGTAAATATCGATTGGCTTCCGGTACATATAATGCATTGAATGTTACAAATGTCGTTTCACCAAAATACTGACTTTTTTTAAGCCTTTTCAAGTCAATTTTGAAAGAACTGCGTTTCTTCATTATACTACTCTATGCGTCATTCTCTTTAATGACAATGCCGATAGTACAAGAACAACATGAGAATTTCAATGGTTTCGTTGAAGGTGACCTCAAAATACCAGAGTTAAACTATAATGATTGATTCTTAAAATTATGAACAAAATAAATTTGGAGGAGTAATCATTTTCATCCGCTAACTGCATCAATAGTGGCCAATAGCGGTGCCTAGTGCTGGTACTAGTCACCGTTACTGACTAGTAACTAGTAGGTTTTGAAAAACAGGACAGCTGTGAACCGAAAAACGGGATCTGTGACAAAACAAGAAACTTATTCTACTCAATTTTATTTCAACAAAAGGATGGCATACCTAACTTTTAACTCAGGACTTTTATATATTCCTCCTGGGAGTGCTAATTCCAATAGATACAAAGGTGGATCTCCCCTGAAGGGAATATGCAGCAGAAATAAAGTTTTTAATTACGCTATGTCTTACTTTACATCAAAATGATAACTGAAGTACTAAACGTCGAATTCTTAACGATGGAATTTGCACTGACAAATAATTTTCGAAATATGACTGGGTTAAATTTAAACCATGGCTTTAGACATATATTGAAGAACCATATTTTGGCAGCCTCATCATTATATTTTCAAATTCATGAGCAACGGCTCAAAGTGCACATATCTCGTGACGTTCCGGCCCAATTTTTCACCAAAAAGTTAAGCTGAGTTGCACAAATTGAACAACGGTTTCAAAGAGAATAATGAAAGCAATAAGAAAGATACTCTACGGCATCCAAAAAGCTCTCTCGTTTTCACTTGCAATGGCTAAAATAAGCGAAGACTACTAATGAAATTCGAAGAGTTGACAGAATTAGTGTAGTAATAGTTCAAGACACTCTAGCCGTAACAAAAGTAATAAAAGTAATAAAAAGCGAAAAATAGGGATTATCATGTACGGACTGAAGCAAGCCATAGAGTGTAGCCTGTGCACAAGGTGTGTTGCCATATAAGATACACTGGGCATAGAGAAAGCAAATTAAAAAGGAAAAGGATGAAAACAAAAAGAAGAGATAGCGAAGAAGAACCAGAAACTGTAAGCCACGTGGGCACGGAGAATAGAAATTCTGAAGGCCTATCTATAGCTGAGATTAACTAAAACCATTTCCTCGGGGCGCCAGTCCCTGCAGCACACAATAAGAGAGCCAACCTAAGCCCACGGGCTCTCCTGCGCCACCTGAGGGGGCGCGCGCACACCGAGATAATACTGTCCATTACAAATTCGTCAGGAAGGCTATAGCTGTCAACATGCGCGCAGGTGATGAGGTCGCAGACCGGCTCTATTCGGTACCGCTTTTTCTTGCAGCCTTGAACGATTTGACAACAAAATTTTAATATATATATATACGTCAACCATCTAGCACATATAAGATCGTAGTAATGTCTTCCAAAAACATTTCCATTTTCACAATGGCTTTATCTCAGGACTCACCTTGCATTTAGTATAAGTAGCTAAATAAAGTTTCCTACGAGCTCAGTTGTGTTAAAACTAAGCAATATTCATTCAAAAATTATTAGTAATAAAAAATTTCAACGGAACAGCAGTGTTCGAAAATGAATAAAATAATATACAGAAATATCGTATCAATTAGGTAATTAAATTAAATAGTTTGTTTAAGCCTCCCTCACCCCAACGAAAGTGCTAAAAAAAGGAAGGATGAATTGAAGGCGACATTTAGAATGGAGTTAGGGAACGGCGAGTTTGTGCACATGCTGCGTTTCTCTCGCGAGATTCCTTGCTAGTGATGCAAAAAAAACGGTTTTATTTGATGGCAGTTTTTTTTTGCAAAAAAAACATGTTTTCAAGTGTTTTTTTTCTTTTTTTTTGTTATTTTTGCACACACTTAAATTTTGTTAGGTATATGTCTGTTTTCTTTTGGTCACATAAAATTTATTAATATCAATGTTTCTAAGTCATGATTTTGATTCTAAGTCATGATTTTGATTCTAAGTCATGATTTTATTTTTATGTGACCAAAATATTCAGACATAGTTGAGATAACTAAGCTCTGAATTTTGACTCCATCAATATAAGTTCTGTGGCTCCTGCTGTTCCTCTTAGACTCCTCTCGGTAATTGTGGGTTATCTGCCACCACTTTTACAGTAGGGTTTCCTTTTAATGTTTTATTACAAAAAATCATGACCAAAGAACATGGATATTAATATATTTTATGTGACCAAAAAAAACCATGCTGTTTTCTTCTAAAAAACGTTTTTCACTAAAAATCATGACTAAAAAACTGGATATTAATATATTTTGTGACCAAAAAACGATACTGTTTTATTTTACATGTTTTTTTACAGAAAATCATGATTTTTAAAAAACCAAACATTTTTAAAAATCATGTTTTAAAAAAATCATATGTGAAAAACATGAATTAATAAATTTTATGTGACCAAAAAATCATGTTTTTTGAAAACAACCTTTTTTTACAAAAAATCATGACTAATAAATATGAATATCAATATATCTTGTTTGACCAAAAAAAACCATGCTGTTTTTTTTACAAAAAATCATGACTAAAAAAATCTGGATATTAATATATTTTATGTGACCAAAAAACCATGCGGCTTTTTTCACATTTTTTGGTCAATATGCAGTTTAATGCGCCCACAGAAATTAAAAATTCCATTCCAAAGAATCACTAAAGAAACACATTTAAAAACGTTTTACACGAATGACATTCTGCTCACTGATGCGTTATTTTCGAGTTATTTAACTTTGAAATTTTCGTGTTCCATAGCAGTTCCAGTCAGTTGCGCGCTTGAGCTGGAACTGTTAGAGTACGGTTGGGTACTTGTAATTTATTATTAGCCGACCCTGCGGATCCTGAACCCACTTCTAGGATGTTTTAGTTAACAACACAATAAACGTTATCACCCAAAAATTTTAGCGGGACTGGGGAAGTGAATACTTGAATCTACGGTATTCACTCCTATGCTTTTGCTAATGTTCTACCATATTGAAACTGATGTTAACTGCATATTGATTTCAGTATTCACTACCCCACTTCCGCTAATCTTTTTTGAGTGATAACCATTATTGTGTTATTAACTAAAACATCCTAGAAGTGGGTTCAGGCTCAGCAGGAGTTGGCTAATAATAAATTACAAAGTACCCAAGCGTACTCTAACAGCTCAAGCGCGCAACGCAACTGCTATGGAAGACTAAAATTCAAAACTTGAAGGACTCAAAAATAACGCATCAGCAAGCAGAATGTCATTCTTCTGAAACTTTTTCAAATGTGTACCTAGTGATTCTTTGGAATGGAATTTTTAATTTCCGTGAATGCATTGAACTGCATCTTGACAATTTTTTTTACAAGAAATCATGTTTAAAAAACATAGATATTAATATATTTAATGTGACCAAAAAATCAATGTTTTTTTAACATGTATTTTTTACAAAGAAGTCATTGATATCCATTCTTTGGTCACGACTTCTCTGTAAAAAAACATGGATATTAATACATTTTGTGTGATCAAAAAACCATGCATTTTTAACAAATTTTTTTTACAAAAATCATGATCAAAAAATATGGGTATGAAGATACTTTATCTGACCAAAAAACCATGCAATTTAAAAAAAATTTTTTTTACAAAAAGTCATTAATATCCATTTTTAAGTCCATTTTTTTGTAAATAAAAACATTTTTCTAAAAAAGCAGGGATATTGGTTACATAAAATATATTAATATCTACATTTTCTTAGTCATGATTTTTCTGAAAAAATATGTTTTTTACAAAAACAGCATAGTTGTATTGGTCAAATAAAATATATTAATATCCGTGTTTTTTTGCCATGATTTTTTGTAACAAAAACATCTTTAAAAAAAGCGTGGTTTTTTTGGTCACAAAGTATATTAATATCCATGTTTTTTTTAATCATGATTTTTCTGTAAAAAACAATGTTTTTTCAAAGAAGTAGCATTGGGTTTTTTTGGTCACATATAATATATTAATATCCTTGTTTTTTAGTCATGATTTTTTGTAAAAATAACATTTAAAAAAACAGCATGGTTTTTTGGTCACATCTCTATCAATTACCACAAGTAAAGATATATTATTACAACACACTATTTGTGGAGTTGAAGGTGATCCATGTGCATTGTAAAATAAATGAAATATCAAAACATGAAACCACAGAAAATGAAAAATTTCATACAACTATAGAAAACCATGAATTAAGAAGTATGCTGTTTTATTTTATAATCTGACATGAAAACAAATAATGTAATGTGGATCTTTTTCTTGCTTTCAAAGTTATTTTCAAACAAATTATTAAAAAAAAAATGTATACACGTTTTTTTAGCCATGGTTTTTATAAAAAAAACAGCACGGTTTTTTTTGAGTCACATCTCTATTACTTGCGCATAGAAACAGTAAGTTAGGTTGGTTGTATTTCCCAGAGGGAAATCGTATCGATTCATGAATTCTATAACATCACAGCACAATAAACAAACCTATTTTAAAAGAAAGCAAACATGTATAAAAGTCGTACAAACTACAAAAACACAACCCATTACTTTGGCAGAAAAGTAAGCTTCGGCATGCAGAAGCTTCGGCATGCAGAAACAGCGCATACTACATTTTCCTGGGAGCGTTACACCGCAGGTGTAACAAACGTACGATTCTACAGTAAACCTTGCCAACTCCACATCTGTCAACTTCTAGATGAGAGATTGTTTTTCGCTGAATTTGTGAAGTATTCCTTCATTTTTCATCTCCATGAACAGCAAGTTGAAAGCTTTTTGCGTCTTCACCGTAGAATTTGTACTGCAATTCTATGAAACAGGTAACAAATACCAAGTACAGCGGGTACAGATAAACTTTAAGATGTGAGTTGACAGTAAAAGATAAACTCACAAGTGACGTCAGCGCACGAGTACGAAACTGTGTGAGCTTTGCGAACTCGAAAACCTCAAAATTGTTTAAATTCAGTTACCGCCAGAACTTCATCAGCAAAAAGAATCATGGAATCAAATGAAATTCAGCAAAGATATTGAGAAACGCACGATATTTCCAACGTTTTGAATCTTTCCAAGAAAGTTGGCACTGGCAGACACCTGAAGCAAAACAGAAGGTGCAACAGACGAGGCGGGCGGGCGTACAGAGCGCACACGGAGCTGAGGTGACCTCAGAGCGCACAGAGGCGCGAGCTGCCGCGCACGGGGAGGCCGAGCAGTGCAGGGAGAGCGTGCCAAGGAGCGATCAGCTGACTACTGCACTAGGTCAATCGATAGCAGTCAGCAGCGCTCTGCTCCTCACTGCACCTACACAACCCGCTCCGCTGCTTCCAACAGCCGATGGATGGTCCACCATCATCTCACCTTCATACAATTTCGATGACACTACACTACTCATGAAAAAGAACTAGTTAGTGCAACGAATTCCCACAATTGGCATTTACGTTATGGAGAAGTTCCCATGCACTGAGTCTTTTTGCATGCATTTCTCCAGGACACCCTGATCTACAAAAAAAAATTCATTGCAACATGCGACCAACCGGTAGACTCAGATAAAAGAAGAGGCATTAATTAAATAGTGGCGATGGTTTTTGTGGTAGCTGCTTTTCCCCTGTGAACTCTGAAGAAACTACTTTAATGTCAAAGTCGGCTAACAAAAATGAAAGATTAGCTTAGATGATAAGTTAACTCAAACCTCCTTAATCACATCAAAGGTGTTCCAAAGAGAGAAAGGCACTATTTGGTACAGAATTAAGGGAACGAAGATCTGTGAACAAGGTGTGTTCTCACGAAAGAACCCTTGCGCATCAAAACGGCACATTAATATTGAAATCTATGAAACAAAATAAAGCTGAAGAAGTAATACACGCAGAAAAACAGAACAGTGTACCGACAAAAAAATTGCCTCAGCAAAACGAAAACCTATCCTATCTCTACAAAAAGAAGGCCTACCTAACCTCTAACTTGGGACTTCACATCTTCTCCTGGAAGCGCTAATTCATATATAGTAGTCGAATCTCCCAGAGGAGCCCTCAAGTTAAAAAAGACACGACTTCGCCTCAAAGATACGGAGAAATTTGAATAAAACGGCTCCAATAAAATCGATGCCTTTTTGCTTATCCTTCGCAAATCGTTCATGTACGAATGATGCACCAAAACCTCAGTTGGTGAATTTTGTTTGTTTTTTGACTCTGGTAGAGGAATGAGTTGCTCATGACCAAAACCAATTTTTCGTTTAACACTTTGACCGCAATTGGTAAAACTGAAGTTCAATTTTCGACTCAAATTTCGAATCTTTTGTGAAGCAATTTTAAAAATAGCAATCATTAACTGGATCATACCCTCATTTAGCTTTAATTAAGTATTTATGATAATTGAGTTTGCGATTCTTGGTCGGTAGGACGCACTCTGAAAATCCACTTCGCGGCCAGCGGTGACACTCTTTGCAGTCAAAGTGTTAAAATTAAACTACAAAATATACCATCAGGCTCAAACTCTGACGCTTGTTACTTTCCAATAGTATTTTTGTACTGGATGCTAAGTAAATTAGAAGTACCATCATTTATCCCAAATTTAAGTGCACATTCTTCACGTGAATGACACAAAATTAAACACAGAGAAAATCTTCCTCGCTCGTCATACATGTAGCGGCGGAGAGCAAGGAGGCCCGGGAAGAATCCCTTCCATAAGAACAGCCGACAAGTCTGATTACGTGACTTTTTGCTCTTCTTGAGCTATTTTACTTTTCCATGCATCATCTTTGCACACAAAAAAGAACCATACAAGACAATTTTAGCGTTTTCCTTGTTGCAGGATTTTTCGGACGTCAGAAATTGGAAACATTAAGTGAACTATTGCCGAAGGTGAAAAGATTTTTGGCTTGCTTTACTCCAATTGGCTGAAGGCGATGCTTCCAGATAAAATATCGTCATTCAGCTCCGTTTGATGCACACGTCCTTCGACACAGCCCTGGGAATGGGGCCCCCTCCCTAACGTCCAACCTTTGCAAATACTTCTCCATTGTACTATTTAATAAACTCTCGTATGGCGGGTTCTTCACGGCGATTGTCTGTGAACTTCAACACATCAACATCACGAACTCCGAGCTCATCCTGGTTGATCTTGAGAACGATTTAATCAATTACGTACTTTGACTGTTTAACAAACCCTTCAGTCTCTTTTAATTGGGTTATTAGTCAGTTTAAACTTCCCTAGACACAACAAAGGTGTTCCATAGAGAAGAAGCAGGAAGGCCCCATCTAGCACAGAATTAAGGGAAAGCGAAATCTTAGCCACACAAGATACCCTTCGCGTAGGAACAGTAAATTGGGAAGAAAGTTAACGTAACACATTAAAGGTTGAAAAAGAAAGTTAAAGGTGCACAAAATAGAACAACAGTGAACCTAAATAAGATGGCCCTTAGCAAAACAAAAAAAAACTATTATATCAACAAAAAGAAGGCCAGTCGTAGATCTCAGCTCGAGACCTCACATTCTCCCCCTGGGAGTGCTGATTCCCTTGGATACAATAGTTATCTTCCCTCCCTAGAGAAGTTCAGTCTCTTTTTGAGCCACAATCAAACTAGGGCTTCCAGTTGCAGACTATCTGCAAGGTCTGATAAGAAACCTCACTCCACGCTACGCCCATGAGATGTATAGTGAAGGTCTCCAAAAATCTTTTTAACCGTAAGATTCATCTATAGTGGCCTGAAGTATCTGATAAAACGGCCTTGGTGTCGAGCCTCTTAAAATTTAAATTTATTTGATCCATCGGCTTGAAAATGGAATCGCACTAAATGCGAGACATTTTTCCTTGACGAAATCGTCTATACTAGTTCAGTCCATAGAACCGTAAAATCGACGAAACAGTTCGAGTAAGACTGAGCCTCTTAATGAACCACAAAGGCGGTTCCTTGAGGAGAAAAGTAACACTTTGTAAGGAATTAAGGAAACGGAGAGCATATGCACAAGTTTGTCGCCACACCCAGCGCACAATGACACCAAGGTTGATGGAAGTTTATGAGACGAGATCAAAGCTGAAGAAGAAAGTAATTAGGTCTCAAAAAAGGTCAGCAGTTAGCAGGGAAAAAAATCCATGTAACAAAAATTATTCTGTTGCAACGAACGGAAGGCCTACCTAACTTTCAGCTCGGAACCTCACATCTTTCTCCCATGAGAGCGATTATTCCATAGATACAACAAATGTAACTCCTTGACGAGAAATTCTCAAGGTAAAAAATTGTTCTACATTTTAATAATAGCTAGCTCAAGACTTCCCAGCCTCAACAACGGCGATCTCAAAAGAGTGAAAAGAAGAGACTATATAGCATTGACAGTAGAAAACAGGAAATCTAGGCACTAAGTGTGCTCTAATACAGGATACCCTGTACATAAAAACACCAAGTTAGGCATGATGAGGATGAATAGACAAAAAAAGAGATGGCAAAGAAGGCATGAAAACATAAAAAGCCAATCGGTTCTAAAAGCATATCTATAGCTGAAATAACCTTATATCATCTCCCCGGAGGACGAAGTTTCTTTCAATAACTCACCCACATGCATTCAGTATTGAAGAGAGTAGTTCTCACAATTTATACTCATCCATTACATTACTAATATCTATTCCTTCTTTTTTTTGCAAAATGTCACTTTTATCCAGCCCTATGGAATATAGTCATACACGGGTTTAATCCCCGAGGAGGTAAATTTTATGTGAAAAGTTTAAAATAGCTACGTTGGTCTATCCTATTTAATGAGGACTGGAACCAAAAGAGAAGATACTGTTGAGTTACTTCAGCTGAAGACAGGCCATAGGAACCTTTTTTTCGTCTATTTGCTTTGTCCGGTTTTCTGTTTCTTCGCATAGGGTGCCTGCGTGGAAGCAAACCTTGCGCGTTTTACGTTCTCCGTAGTCCATACTAATGGTCCCTTCTCTTTCCTTTGCGAACACATCTTTGCAACGGGAACAAAGCCTCGAACTTCTAAAATAACTCGCTTTCAGTGTTCAGATTAGGTTAAAGATGTTTAATCACCTTGCCTTACTCACAACAAAGTTGCTTCACAAAATAAAACACCATTCAGTACGATGTTAATGGAACAGGGAATCAAAGCGCAAGGTGTTTCCTTACACAAGATCTTCTGCACTTGCAGGGCAGCAGTGAACCGAAAAGATCACAAAAAACGAAAAGTGAACAGTAACGAAACAAAAAAATTTTTTATTCGGATGAAAGGAAAGCCTACCTAATTTGCAGCTCCCTAACTCATATTTTTCCACTGAATGTGCTGATTTTTCTAGTCCCAATAATTGTATCCCTCGGAAGAATGCTTTCAGTGTGAATTACAGTTACACCGCATTGTTTAGCTACTTAGGCTACACGAAGGCTTTTTGGTAACACTCAAATGAAATTAATATCAACAACAATACGATTGAGCTTCCTACTACCGCTTGCTATGATAACGCTTTCCTCCATTTTGAAGCCATAAGGAGGATTAAATTAGCGGAATTTATGAAAATTTTCGCACAAGTTTGTTTTAAAATAACGAGGCGCACAGAACACTCCCACGAACCAGCCTTGCTCCACGATCGGCTAATAACAACTTACTTGTGCGCATTAAATACATTGAGAATAGAATAAAATTCACTGAATCCATATGCAATTTCACGTACAAATTTCAGAGGAATATTCGAGATAAAAGATTCAAGGAAGTGATTCTTTCCGAGGCTGAACAATAGCTGAGTGCAGTGGAGTGCACGAGCGCACACGCGGCGGCCGCACACCACACAATAAAGCGTTCCCACCTTCGCTGAAGCTCGCCAAGTGCAGCGCGCGCTGGACCTCAAATGAACAAACTGGAGACTCAAGGCAGCTTTTCATAAAACCTCGTTAGGGATCTCATCTTTTTCCACCTGTTATATTTCCTCGGACTTTGGCGCTGCTCAATGACTAGGTTTTGTTATTTAAGCACCTTCCTTCACTTTTGAACTTCGACACAACATAATTTGTAGATAGGTGAATTTTGACCTTAATGCGGATAAATATTTGTGAAAAATTCAAGAACGATAGTTAAAGAAAGACAGTCCATGCCCAAGAGTAGTCCACACATACACAATGAATATTTACGCACTTCATTATAGACATTGATGTGCAAGCGAGCAGCCAAAATTCCATGAAATGTCGAAAACACACATGGCAACAGAAAACTAAGGATTTCAGAAGCAGGCTGCCATGCGATCTTCATCTTCCGCTTGTACGTTCTCAAAAGGTTGCAAAATATATGACGAGCCTGTGAAACACGATGAATTTCAACTCGGCTTTATGCCAAAGTCTGAAAAAATAGGGCGAGTGTGCACGTTGTCATAATAAAAAAATCCGTTACAGAGAAGTTTAATCCCGAAATTAATGAAAAATAAAAACACAATCGAGGATTTAAACACCCACGCATCCCATGGGCAACAATCCCGGATCAGGATGTGCGAATACTCGGGCTAGCGCTGCGACTGCCATGCAAGTTACCACTCGCACTTGTGAAACACCAAGGATGGCTCGGTCGCGTGTAGCCACGAGGCATGGAGTTGATGGCCAAAGCGGAGGCTGAGCCTCGACTTCTGTGCTCAAGTATCACGTGCAAGCACAGCACGCAACGAAGACATCCGTCAGCGTTCTCTTTAACGACAACGCAAGTGTCATCACTGAAGTGAACGGAAATGTCTTATTCGCGTGATTGCAGTCGAAAGCTTCAATTAAATCATAGGGTTAGTGATGTACCGATACCCATTTTTTGGCCGATACCGATACCCATTTTTTGACCGATACCGATACTCCGATACTTGGAAATACCGATACTTTTCCAATTATATTAAAATAAAACCATTTTAAGCCCTATGTGGGTATCATAATAAAATTATTCACTAATATATCTAATAATATAACAATATTGACAATAAAGTTTTTGATTATGAATAACAAAACTGCGTTTGCTCTGTTAACTATATTGTTCAAAAGAAAAAAAAACGAAATGAAATCCATTCGATAGATCAGTGTTTCTAATCGTACTGCAACGTAATGTAGACCAGCTCTAATAGCAACTGGTTCCAAAAGTGGACCAAAACAATCGAACAAGGTTTGAACGAAACTTCAACGAGTCGTTGAGTAACCATGAGTCAACAAATAGATGCTAGAAAGCAATTGAAAATGACTAAATTCAATCTAATGGTAATATCGCCCTGTAAAATGCTAGATTTTGCATTTTGTATCTATTTCTCCTGCTATGTGATAGATTCGTACTTTAATGCTAAGTTGGCAACATTGCAGTCCAGTGTCATAGCTTGATTCGTTTCTTTCACAAAGTTTATCGGTTGCGTCATCTTTCCGCTCTATTGTCGTGTGATACCGCAATTAGCATGTTTGAACAAATAAGCATGCACTGTTTAGCAAACTTTATTTGCCAACTGAGGTTATTATCCAACTAAATTTAATCATAAATGATATTTTTCCCCATTTACAGGTGCAAAATAGTAATTTACTGTGGCATTTATTCTCAGAAATAGCAGCGTGTACGCAAGCAGTATATGTATGTACCAACACACTATGCGCAGAAGCAAAACGGCTCTTTTCGGTTTGGGGCCATCGAATTTTAGAGTTTTTTTTGCCAAAGTATGTATTTTGGTGTGAAAAACACGAAAATGATGACCATTTTGTGGAGAAATTATTTATTAAGCTCATATCCATTAATATTTTATGAAAAAACTGCCGTTTTTCGGTTCGTTTTCGCCACGCAAACGCACACAGACAAGAATCTATCATTTGTCGGTGAGTGCCTCCCTGACGTTTTTCATTTTTAGACTATGCCATACACTCTCAATCATTTGAGTGTGTGCACCTGTTGCAGGGTCCACGAAGTTTTCACTATGATCAACAGTGAGGTGTTTGAAATTATACCCTTGGTTAGGTTAGGTTAGGATAGGAACACTTAACGAATAATTTGTCCACAAAATGATTATCATTTTCGTGTTTTTCACACCAAAATACATACTTTGACGAAAAGGAAACATTAAAATTCGATGGGCCCCGAGACCGAAAAGATCCGCAAACACGCAACCCCTATAAGATTGTTCGTGAATTTTTCAAACGTCGTAAAATAGAAGAAAAATGCAAGATTCGTAATGTACGGCGATTTACATGCTAAATTAAAATAAAACTATTAGCTTCGTAATATTTGACGATTTACAAGCTAAATTAAAATAGAATTTTCAGCTACTTCTTTATCAAATTTACAAAAACTTTAAAACGTACCTTCAACTTTATTTAATTGGTATGATTTTTGTTAGCCTGTCATATACTTAGAGAAATGGAAATTGGGTCAAACTAAATAGGTTTTAGTTGTAAAAGTATAATAATTTTATGTTGCTACTGTGTTCAACTATTCATGGAACATAGCTCTCACTTACTGCCCTGACCGTGCGTGACTCACCGGAAATTCAAAGTTCTAACTTCAGTTAGCGGGCCTGATCAAACGCTGTAATTCAACAGTTAGCTAACTAATTTACTAGGTATGAATAGGCTCTTTATATGATTATACTTTTACTTTCATGATTTGTGACTATCAATTTTATGATAAAATACGTATTATGTGAAAGTATCGGTAAAGTATCGGCCGGATTTTGCCGATACCGAAACCAGTAAAAAGACCGATACCGATACATCGGTACATCCCTACATAGGGTCAACTTTACTTCATGAAATAAACAGAAAAAAGGAGAAATATCTATTTGACAGGGGTACAGTTTTTCCAAGAATACGAGTGTGATTAGTCATGTTTCTTCAAAGGATTGAGAACCATGAATTCTAAACAAGGAAGTGAAAGTATAAGATTATTGGCCTATTTGAGAGCGACGAGTTTGCTCACCTTTATTGAGGTCCTGGTGTTGTTGCTGCTGCTGCTGGTCACGCATCATGTCGGAGAGCGTGTGGTGAAAAGCACGCATGTTATCGAGAGCGCCTCCACCGTTGTTGTTGCCACCCCCGCCAACGCCAGACGAAGAACCACGGTTGCTGCAGTCCTGTAATAAAACGATCACATGCAATGAATAGATTCTCGATGAAAATATCGGGAAAAGAAGGTCATCCATAATTATAATGGCTGATTATATCCAATTTCAGAATATCATTTTGAATAACTAATTTGGAACATTAGCGGTATCTAAGGGGAAAACAACGACGATCAAACAAAAAATTAAACTATCAAACCATACTCAGATACTGAGTAAAAGAATGTGGCAACGGAACTGAAGACAAATTCCCGACACTATACACGCAAAGATGCTGAGAGCTACCCAAGTGAACAGCACCACCAGGCAAGCAATTGCACGTAAACTATTACCCTGCCGTTGCATGGCTTGCGGCGAAGCACATTCAACTGATAAATCAATCCTTTTCCTGAACTATCTTCAAAACCTGTTGATCAAAATAAATCTATGGACGATTGATTCAAACCCGACCATAGAGAGAAAAAATCGAAAAAAAACACACAGTTCAAGTTGACAGACGGGTTCGAAACACTGCACCTATTCTTCGACTTCGTCTCTAACAGATTAGATAAATCAGTTTGAGCACCCCGAAGTGCAACGAAGGTGTTACAAGTGAGGAAGGATGAAGGCACCATTTAGTACGGAGTTAACGAAGCGCAAAATCTATGCACTAAGTCTGTTCCCACACAAGATCTCTCCCTGCACATAGAAACTAAGTTAAGAAGGTAAGTAAGAAGGAAAAAGTCGAAAGAGAAAGTCAGAGGCGCTGAAAAACGTGACAACAGTAAACCGAAAACAAATCGTCTGCAACAAAACAAAAAATCTATTCTATTTGAAAAAAAAGAGAGTTTAACTGATATTCAGCTAGGGGTCACTCGTTTTTATCCTTGAAGCGCTAATTTCCATTGATACAATAGTTGTCTCCTCACAGAGGGACGCCCCAGCTAATGCGAAAAAAAAAAGCTAAGAAAGCTTCGCAGGAGAAAAAGCGGCCCGGTATTACATGATCCGCTATTCACAAAGGTTGAACATTAGAGTATCAACATCTCCTGAAGTAACATAATTACCCAAAACTCCGACACAAGCTACATTTTCAAGCACTTTTTTAATTAATGCTCATTAATGCTTACTTCTAACACTTTCATAGAAAACTTGTTAATTTTAAGTCGTTTATGACGACTTCAAAAGACAGTTGCTAATATTTTCATATTTTATAAGAAAAACTCTATATCACTCTGCCCGTATGTGCACAAAAACCTTAATTCAGTTCCTGCATCTCATAGAAGTCACCGCCTGCGCACTCTTTAATTGGGATCGATATTGATAAGAGAGACGAGTTCCCGCAAGACAGGTCATGGCAAGGCTGAGACCCCGCCACCATCTGTGCCACAGGCAAGCTCACTCGCTCCGTAGGTAGGTCCTATAATGCTCTGCGCATTTCAACGAGTGCTGTCGAAAACAGACCAGAACACGCGCTTAAATTGCACGCAAATTATGGAGAAACAGACATGCTACACGTATTCCCTACACTTGTATTCAGATGATTAATTACATTACAACGATAGTTCTGTCTAACTATTGACGAATAATCATGGTCCACAAGTGCATTAACAACAACTAAAATATATAACACTATTGTACTATTACATAATTACTTAAATAACAATAAAAGTTAGTATGAGATTACTAAACCGCAACAAAGGCGTTCCGAAGAGAGGGAGGAAAGCACCGTTTAGTATAGACTCGAGGGAATGCGAAATCTACGCACAAGGTGCATAGAAACAGTAAGTTGAGAAAGAGGTTTATGAAACGAGATCAAAGTTGAAAAAGGAAGTAGCAGGTGCAGAAAAATACGACAGCAGTAAACCGAAAAGGATGGTTCTTTCAGTGACAAAAAACATTCTATTTTAACAAAAATGGCCTACCTAATTTTCAACAGGAGACCTCACATTTCTCCCCTGGAAGTGTTAATTCCCATAGATACAATAATTGTATCTGCTTGAAGAGGCGCCAGATAAGAAAATACATATAATTACATGTATCGAAATCGTATGGAGAAATGGGATGTTTCGATTGAGTCAGAATCAAAAGGAAATTTTGTTTTGTCCTATAACATCAATCTCTAACGTTAGAGGACGAGTCCCACATGGTCTCTCCAAACACATCGCCAACAACGTGAATTTTGTTGCGACTCTGTGCATTCCTGAAGCCTTACACTTTTATAAGCAAAATTATTTTGGAGGCGAGATATGATTTCCCTACTATAATACTACGACAAATTGCAGCAGCTCGTCGCAATTCAAAGCTAACCCGAAGGCCTACATTGAGTTTCCATCTTAAGAAAAGACGACATCACAATTTAGTTTAATCCTCCCTAATCACAAACGGGGGTATTTAATAAGGGGAAAAGATTGATCATTATCATTGACAGTTGAAAGATTAGATTATGTTAGTCAGTTTGAGAGTCCCTAACCACTACAAAGGTGTCCAAAGAGAGATAAAAAGGTACCGTTTAAAATGGTGTTGAGAGTAAAGGGAATCTATGCACAGGAATGGGTTACCGCACAAGATTCCCTTTGCATAGAAACTTTAAACTTCCGCTTGTTTCATTGAGGAGGTGAAAAAACACTTCAGTTCTAGTTTGGATGTAAGATTATGAAAGAAGAAAAAAGTTGAAGAAAGTAGTTGGCGCTGAAAAACAATTAAGCAGAAAACAGAAAAAAGATGGTACGTAACCAATAAAAACTATCCTATTTCAACAAAAGAATAATTATCTCAGCTCAGGAGCTCACACTTTCTTCCTGGGAGCACAAGTTTCACAGATACGGTTGCTGTATTTCCCTTAGGGGACTAAGAATGGAGAGGTGACAATTGAATCACATCTGAAGCTAACTGCCAGCAGTTAAGATTCATAGATTAGTTTCAAAGCAAATCATGCTTATTTTTTGTAATCCACATTACATTAGTTAGCAAAAGCCTCTCCATTCTCAATAAAAGCGATCTCAAAGAAATTTAAATGAAGCTAAGTGGGCATGAAAGACAAAATTAAAGGCCTATCTATTGCGGAGGAAACATGTCTCTATAGCAGTCTCCCACCCCCATGGCACAGGATAATAAAACCCAACTAAATTCAGGAAAGTTTATCAGTTTATTAGTTAGTTTAAGCCTCCCTATCCTCAACAAATGAGATGTAAAGAGAGGAAGGAAGAAGGCACCATTTAGTATGGAGTTAAGGGAACGTGGAATCTATGCAGAAAGGGCATAGAAACAGTAAGATGAGAAAGAAGTTCATGAAACAAGATCAAAGTTGAAGAAGAAAGTAGTAGGTGCTGAAAAACAGGACAGCAGTGAACCGAAAAAAATGGTTCTTAACATAGCAAATGCATTTATTTCAACAAAAAAAAAAAGGCCTACCTAACTCCCAGCTCGGGCCCTCACATTGTCCCCCTGGGTAAATTCAGGATAAAAAGAACAAACTAAATTAAGCTTGCGACCTACTCCATGCCCCTTGATGGGTTTTTGCAGGAAAACCATCACTCGTATGGATGAAGGAAACTGTAATCCTGGAATTGCCTCGCCCCTGCCATGCATAAGTGACGGAAGAGAATTGGATCAAAAAATTTTACTTCAGTCGCCCTAGGTAAAAGAGTAAAAGCAAATTAAGTGCATTTTTTCTAATCAAAGAAATAGATTTTCAAAAGCATAACGAGATGTAGGAAAACGCCTTTGAGAAAATAGATGACGGACAACTAAATTTATTTTCAACTTCATTTCCATTTTTGAATCGCTAAAAAAACTGGCCAAATTTTCTTCATAATCTGAAAACAAAAGGTTGATCACGTAATGCCTATCATGGTGGCCACGTGTTCAGCCATGAATGAAGGACACCGCGATTCCAATCTCATTCTTATGAATATAATAGAAAGCAGAGGCCTGCTGCTCTCAACACACTTAACAGAAGTCGACTGCAGTACGCACTGTTATTCAGACGTATCGCAATGCTTTATGTATCAATTAAGGTTGATCGTTATCGATAAAAACGGACTAATTATATCTCTATCTATTCCACAATATGCGAAATCAGACTAAACACCATTTTAGCATTTCATAAAGGATACCTGTTTCATAGAAGTCGTGTACTCGCAGATGAAAATTTGAAACCTGAACTACGTAATTCTCAGTTGTCTCCATTATATACTACACAACTTAAATCACTATCTAAATTAGGAATACGCAGGCTTTTGAAAGTTCAGATTGTGAAACGTATGCAATGCGTTTTGCTAACCTGGTAATTCAAATGAACAACCAAATCTACGGAGTTGACTCCAAGCATTCAAGTACCCCACGTCGTATAGCGCGTCAAGCAACTCATGGAACGCTATGCTTTTGCAGTGTAACGCTAGATCGTGAATTATAGAAAACCTTGATACCAAGATATTCATGTATTAGAAGAAAATGTAACGAAATCAAGTGTCACCACATAATATTTTTTCCTCGTCTTACTTCAAAGACGAAAAATAATTGCCCAGAATACCAATTATATGATCAGAAACAATCAAACAATTTCAAGATCATAACATAAATAAATCATAGAAGTCATTGAGCAATCCATAATATGGATGTTTTGAGCACCAAGTAAATTGCTAAATACAAAAGAAACAAGGGCCGACATGCACATAGAACGTTACTTAATAAAATCAGGAGTATTTCGAACCCACAAAAAGCGCACGGAAGTGCTCAGGAGCAACGTCACGAAAGCATGTAAGTTGGTGTTGCGACGTGGCGCGCTCGGGAGGACCCACCCCAGCGAGGAAGCAGCAGCAACAATGAGGAGCTGGACAGCTGGGGCACAACGCGCAACGCTCCCCACGCGCGGGACCTCAACAGTTAGTTGAGGCTATTGATTGTGTGCTCAGCTGCGTGCACACCATCACCATGCCCAACACATCACCACCTCTGTGACCTCACAGCCGAACCCATGATGCTGGGTACGAGCGCCTGCAGCCACATCGCCACACGCGACCACAGGCCACCACATGCAGGCCACCACATGCAGGCCACCTGGCAGCTACATGCACATGCTCTACTGCAGCAAAGGTTGACCGTCACTTCACGGACACTCGCGTCCTCACACACTACACTGACAGAGCTCACGCCGTAACTGTTCAGTGCTTACAGCTTCACTTAACCTCACGGGAAAAAGAAGAGCCCAGTATGCAGGAAAAATTTCATTGACCTTATCTAAGTCATTATTTAGACATTACCTTTTCAACAGTGAGAAGTGCATGCATAATTGTACATACGTACTAGTATTTCAACGGAACAGAGAGCAAGTGATTTAGCAGCCTTGATGCTCAGGCGTCGTCAAGAGCGCTAGTATGAATTTTTTATTAGATTTCTTGCATTTAAGAACGAAATAAATAAAAACGATGCCACGTGTAAAAATCACCTAGATCCTCCCACTTCCAAGCGAGAAAAATAAAAAGCACAACAGGAAACAAGCGCCGTACCTTGCCTTAAGCTGAACATGCATCACCCTGATGATGGGATCATTCTATCCCCATGACGCTTAGATACAATAATTCAATAAGGAGTACTAAATCTTTAAGGTCTGTTTCTGAGATACTGACATAAGAAAGCCAGAAAATCGGTTTTTTATTTGCCCATAATGATGGCGTAATTCTAAAATTCAATAAAAAAATTTCCAGCGAATCCTTTCCCGGATTTCGCTTAACTACTTTTTAATAAACGCGCAGGCATAAAACCATGGCCGATAATAATTTCATTTTGATGATTAGATTAATTGTAAGTTAGTTCAAGCCTCCCTAACCACAAAAATGTGCTCTCTAGAAATTAAAGAAAAAAGCATAATTTAGAATGGAACCAAAGAAACGAGGATTAGATTATGTTAATTTGAGCCTTCCTAATCGCAACAAAGGCGTTCCAAAGAGAGGAAAGACGGAGGCAACATTTAGTATGGAGTCGATGGAATGCGGAATCTGTGCACAAGGTGCTTGGAAACAGTAAGTTGAGAAAGAAGTCTATGAAACAACATAAAAGTTGAAGAAGAAAGTAGTAGGTGCTGAAAAACAGGACAGCAGAGAACGGAAAAAAAGTCTGAAATCAAACAAAAAATCTGTGCTATTCCAACACAAGGAAGGCCAACCTAACCCCTATCTCGGGACTTCACACATTCTCTCTGCGAGTGCTAATTCCCATCGATACAATAGTAGTATCCCTCTGAGTAGAGGAAACTAGGAATCCATGCTTCAAATGTGTTCCCTAAAAATTTAAAAGCGAAGAAAATGCTAATAAAATTAGTCATTTTTATTCAAAAGAAAGAAAAAAACCGAAAAAATTTCGGAGACCAGCTCCATCATCAGTTCTGTAAAATACAAAGTATGATCAATCGAACGCAAGCATGAAAACACAGTCGATACTAAATTTTAAAATTTACAAACAAACAAACAAAAAAAAAAGGATAACTATGCATGAACTATTTGAAGGGGATATGAGCTAAGCATGTTGTTTAAAATTGGTTTTCCCTAAAAATATGCAAAGATTCTAAAATCCTAAGGTCAAAATCACGGAAAGAACTGTCTATTATTTTAAAATCACCATCACGAACTATTGCACTACACTTCTCAGCATGGCTGCGTATTGCTGAATGAGGAGGATTAGCCAAAAAGATACCAGTACGGAAACTCCTTCCGCGGTGCTCTGCCACTCTTGCGTAGATATTGCGAGACGTCAGTCCGTACGGAAGGAGTTTCCGTACTGGTAACTTGTTGGCTAATCCTCCTCATTCAGCAATACGCAGCCATGCTGAGAAGTGTAGTGCAATAGTTCGTGATGGTGATTTTGAAATAATAGACAGTTCTTTCCGTGATTTTGACCTTAGGATTTTAGAATCTTTGCATATTTTTAGGGAAAACCAATTCTAAACAACATGCTTAGCTCATATCCCCTTCAAATAGTTAATGCATAGTTATCCTTTTTTTTTTGTTTGTTTGTAAATTTTAGAATTTAGTATCGACTGGGTTTTCATGCTTGCGTTCGATTGATCATACTTTGTATTTTACAGAACTGATGATGGAGCTGGTCTCCGAAACGTTTTCGATTTTTTCTTTCTTTTGAATAAAAATGACTAATTTTATTAGCATTTTCTTCGCTTTTAAATTTTTAGTGAACTTGCGATTTAAGCAAAGTGAATATTTGTTTATAAATGTGTTCCCTCCATATTGAATTTTTTGCCCATAAAAACAGCAGGATTGAAAGAAATTGATGAAACTAGAAGTTTCATAAATTGCACTAGCTGATAGGAAAAAGATTTTAGTGAACCGATAAAAATGGTTTGAAGCAAAACGTCAACAAACCTTTTATCCCATACATTTTAACAAAAAGAAGGCCTACGTAAACATATCTCCTGGTCACATATTCTCCCCTGGAGCGTTCATTTCCATAATTCCCAAAATTATTTCCTCCTGAGTGATTGATTTTGATAATTGCTATTTAGCAAAGCTCATTAGGTTAATTCATGTTCACTTTTCTATACTACAACGTTCCGACGGCGAACGCCCAAAATTCTGACTTGCGCGGCCCATAAACGTGTCATTGGATGAAGCTTATTGGTAACGCGATAAATCATTCAAATTTTGCAAGCCTGCATTTTAATGAAGCTCACTGAAAACAAATTCAAAAAAACACTTCAATGCTAGCTTCCGATTAGATTATTAGTTAGTTTAAGCCTCCCTATCCGCTACAAAGGCGATCCAAAGAGAGGAAGGAGGAAGGCACCATTTAGTATGGAGTTTAGGGAACGTGGAATCTATGCAGAAAGGGCATAGAAACAGTAAGATGAGAAAGAAGTTTATGAAACAAGATCAAAGTTCAAGAAGAAAGTAGTAGGTGTTGAAAAAACAGGACAGCAGTGAACCGAAAAAAGATGGTCCGTAACAGAACAAAAACCTATGTTATTTCAACAAAAAGGAAGCCTACCTAACCCTTAGCTCGGGCCCTCACATAGTCCCCCTGGGAGCGCTAATTCCCATAGATACAATAGTTGTATCCCCCTGAGGGGATGCTAGCTTCCGATACTTAAACTGAGAATCCCGCATTTTCAATGCAGTTTCATTAAAACTCCATGTTCCAAATTCGTACCAAATTCACTACCTTACTTCCCTTATAATTAGTGGGAACTGAGTTGCACAGAAAAAAATTAAATAAAATCTAAAGTCATTTTCTATTTACTTGGATTTTTTCGAGAGAAGTAGTAAGTTATCACAATTAGTGGTCGCTATACTTAGATTGAGGCCCTCGGTTGAGAAGGCACGAGTGCTGCTGAGGAGCAGCTGCAGCAAAAGTGGCGCAGTGCGACGTGTCCCGGCATACAGGTACGAACACACTATGCACATTAGACCACATCGTCTTATTGATTGCGCGTCGCAACACGCACGCTCCCCGTTCCACTCGTACGACGGTAGAGCTCATTCAGTGAACATTCCACCCTGACACGCTGTCTCAGCTGTGAACTGCACTTCCGCCAACTGGATTTCATCATGCACACATGGAACATTTTCATTTCAGAACATATCTAAATTACCTAAATTTCAGATCAGTGTAACATATAACAAACGTCGGATTGAAACACAAATAACACACGCCTAAGTAAGAGAACTATGTGGAACAAATACAACACTTGCAATCACGATAAATCAAGCAAAACAACAGTAAATTGGTGTGAGCAATAAACTCTGGTGCCAATGATATGCACAATTAGCAACAAACAGGATTCCAGCTCATGATTTTTTCGTTAGCGTTGCATTCAGTTCGCCCTCGCCTAGCCTGAAACCTCATCACTTCATTTCATTCTGAAACTATTCAACGAAATTTATCTGCGAACCATGGTACAGATTAAATGTTTTACAGCAATAGTTTCAATTGGCGGCATTCATCCAATTAATGATATATTCTCGCTATGCACTTGACATGCATGTAGTGTGAGAACTCTCGTCGCGCCAGCTCTCGGATGTCAGGATTCATCAACCAAATGCACGCGTCACAACCTTCAGCGGTAGCAGTAACTCTCGGCTTCCCTCTCCGCGTCTTACATTTGTAGAACTCAATAATATTCAGTTCCCAATGTAGTGATGTACCGATGTATCGGTATCGGTATCGGCAAGTATCGGTCATTTTACTGGTATCGGTATCGGTATCGGCAAAATT
>JACJUY010002387.1:27833-53367 GCA_014220935.1 Platorchestia sp. MABIK | reverse complement strand
TAACAATATAGTTAACAGAGCAAGAGCAGTTTTATTATTCATTATCAAAAACTTTATTGTCAATATTGTCATTTAATTAGTTATATTAGTGAATAATTTTATTATTACACCCATGTAGGGCTTATAATGGTTTTATTTTAATATAATTGTAAAAGTATCGGTATCGGTATTTTCAAGTATCGGAGTATCGGTATCGGCAAAAAATGGGTATCGGTATCGGCCAAAAAAATGGTATCGGTACATCACTATCCCAATGTAGTTCGGTTTAGACATCCTGAGGGTGATAACTTGACTGGCGTACTCACACTAGAATCAGGAAATATTTAACAAAGCAGAATATTCGCTGTTTCAGCACGTATTTGCACAGTACACTACTACGGAAATTAAAATATTTATTATCATTAAGGGTTCGAGGGCAATTTGAGATTTTTATCATTCAAAATAATACCAATTTTACTGACTGTCTCATAGAATTATTCATTAAGACCATCTTTGCCTTCAATAACTGCTTCTATTTAGGTCCGAAGTTTGACAAATTGAAATTAAGTGACCCTCATTCAGTTCGGACTGGACCATGGCGGCTTCCAGTAAAGCTATTTCACAAAAAAGGATTTCCAAATCTTCCTCTCAACTACGCTTCACACGTTAAAGTCCAAAGGATTTAAACCTGGCGAATTTGAGGGTCACATGATCGTAAAAATTCACAGATAACCATGGCTAAGTGGGAAGGTGCCAAGTCTTGCTAAAAGACTTACGGCCTTCCACTGAATATTTTATTTATCAACATCAATGGATCCAGCCGCATTAACTTTAAGACCCTACGGGGAAATGTAAGGCGGCATAACATGACCTCCACTAATTACAACGCCTAAAAGCCATTCCAGTGGTTGACAATTTGGCGTGCATCACCTGGGTTCTTCAGAAAGATTTGCACATAGCCACCCACTCATCATTAACTCTGTTAATTTTCTGAACCTGGTCGAAGTTTTTTCCGTTAGAAAAAATCTCTAACATGCCATGTTCGTGTTTTTTCACTTCGCTAGGTAACCGATTTGAACGCGTGTGACCGCTTTCTAAGGCCTTTGGTGATCCGAATAGGTTTTTCCGTATTTCTTTTGACTTGTATCGAATGTCCTGATGTATCATCTGGAATTCTCTGGCAATAATCCTCGTCAATCTTCCAGGGTCATTATCAGAATTTTTTTAACATTCCGTATAAATTCTGGTGTTTTCATGATATTAAGGCGTAGAAATGCTTTTCCACCTTTGCTGTAAAAGAAACATTGCCATCACATCTCTCTACCACCAACCAAACCTTTTGAACAAATGATCTGGCAACATGTAAAAAGTTACGGATTTCTAAACCGCTTTTGTTTGGCTAATAAGGCAACTATGACTACGTCTATTTATTTTCTTGATTCAAGATTTTAGTTTGAATAGGTTGCCTGAAATAATAAAATAATGTTACAAATGATTCAAGTGTGAAATGAACTAAAAACGACATGTTCTCAAATAGCTCTCGTAACCTGTATTATAAACTAGTTTAAGCCTTCATAGCCACAACTAAAGTGTTCCAAAGAAAGGAAAGATACAGGCACCATTAAGGAAACGGGAAATCTATGCACAAGGTGTGTTCCCACACAAGATCCCCTGCGTATAGGAACAGTGAGTTCATAAGTTTATGATACATGAAAAAAGCTGAAGAAGACAGTCAAAGGTACCGAAAAATGGGTGAGCAGTGGATCGAAAAAAGATGGTACCTAACAAAACAAAAATCCTTTTCTATTTGAACTAAATGCCTACCTAACTCACAACCACACACTTTCCCCCTGTGAACGGTAACGCCCATGGCACAGATACAGTAGTTGTACCCACGCAATTCTTGCCTCGCATGGGCACAAATCGAACATGAGCACAAATCTCAGATAAAATTTTAAGGTGAGACACGTTTTTTGAAACTGATTTTTTGTGTCCAGCTCTCCGCGCCGGAATTGCCTTGAGGGGACCTAGCTCCCCTAGCTAAGCTTCACGTTACGTGAGATCATTTCAGACGTTGCGTCTGCGCGTTCGTGCCAATACTGTTGGTCTTCACGGGGGATTAGATTAGTCGTTAGTTTTAGCCTCCCTACCCGCAGCAACAAATGCGATCCAAAGAGAGGAAGGAGGAAGGCACCATTTAGTATGGAGTTAAGGAAACGCGGAATCTACGCAGAAAGGGCATAGAAACAGTAAGTTGGGAAAGAAGATTATGAAACAAGATCAAAGTTGAAGAAGGAAGTAGTAGGTGCTGAAAAACAGGACAGCAGTGAACCGAAAAAAGGGTGGTCCGTAACAAAACAAAATCCTATTCTACTTCAACAAAATGAAAGCCTACCTAACATTTAGCTCGGGCCCTCACATAGTCCCCCTGGGAGCGCCAATTCCCATAGATACAATAGTCTTCACGGGGGATAGCGCGATCAACATTGTTTCTCATAATAAAATATTAATATGCACGTATTTGCCTGAGACTCGACAGCTGCGCGGACACCAATACACGTCCACTCAGCGAGAACAAACCAGGGGAGCAGAGATGCATGCAGGTCGCAGTCATCTTCCCCTCACTCTATGATGCAATAAATAGCCTTGCACAAACAACTCACGTTACCAAGTAATTATCCCGGATGTACTTAAAATACATGATTCACATTCCGCATGGTAGATTAGAATTTGTATTTAGACGCACGAAATAATGAAAATAGCAGGAGAAGCATGAAAACAGCAGGAAAAGCTAGTAAATGCATGGAACTGCTTTGCGCAGCAATTGCGGTCAGGACTGTAAGAACCGTGTGGCCTCGCAGCGTGAGCATTATGGTAGATTTCGTTCACGACGTTCATGCACGAAAAAAAGACGCCGCTCATTCCGTAGCATCAGCCTAAATCGAATGACCAGCAACAAACGGGCAAAACGAAGATTAGATTAGATTATAAGTTAGTTTAAGCCTCCCTAACCGCTACAAAAAAGAGCGTATCGAAAAGAAGAAGGAGGAAGGCACCATTTAGTATGGAGATCAGGGAATGCGGAATCTATGCAGAAGGGGCATAGAAACAGTAAGCTGGGAAAGAAGTTCATGAAACAAGATCACAGTTGAAGAAGAAAGTAGTAGGTGCTGAAAAACAGGACAGCAGTGAACCGAAAAAGGTGGTCTTTCACATAGTAATAAACATTTTATTTCAACAAAAAGAACGCCTACCTAACTCTCAGCTCGGGCCCTCACACATATTCCTCCTGAGGGCGATAATTCCCATAAGATACAATAGTTGTATCCCCCTGAGGAGGGCAAAACGAAGAAAAAAATTATTCTGCACAAATGAAAGATGACAAAAATTTATAAAAGAAATAAATGCATAATCACATTTCATTTCGTTGTTTTGAAATAAATTAATTGATGTACCTATACCAGAAAAGAGGCCGATGCCGACACTCAACTTTTTCAGGTGCCGATACCGATATTTTTTAATAAATAATAATACACAATAATAAGAAGAAACTATTACGTACTGCTAACCAACTCAGAATTGCACTCCTGTATAACCAGTATTTATTTCATATTTGGTGGTGCAAACGTACATGCATTTAAATATTTAAATTGTGTTTATAGAGAGCAATGAATGCAAAATATTGTAGTGCATATTTATTCACCAACAATTCCATTTTCCTTTTACAGCGAGTGTTGACACAGTTTAGCTTCAAGCTTTCAAGTTGCAGTATGATTCCACTTTAAAAACCTTTGACCAGCAACAATATATGTTTTTAAGTAGTTAGTAACAAAATAACACGAAATTTTTGGAAATCGCGGTTGGAACCATAATAAGTAGTTAAGCGGAAATGTCGGAATACGACTATCTAATAAGTTAAGCGGAAATGTCGGAATACGACTATCAGTAAGCCTCGAACTGGCCGTCCATGGAAGTTTAATGACCGTGCTGCTCAAAAATTGGTCCGAACAGTCGTGCAGAGGCCTCCAACTACTCGTGAAGAATTGAAGGATGATCTTAAGGCATCTGGTACCGAAGCCAGCAAACACACGATCAGCAGGGCCCTACGCGGTGAAGGTCTTCGCTCCCGCACCCCTCGTAGGACACCTCTACTCCAGAAATGTCACATCAAAGCCAGGCTGATGTATGTCAACGACCATTTGAACAAGCCAGCAGCGCTTTGGAACTCAGAACTGTGGTCAGATGAAACCAAAATCAAACTATTTGGGAGAAACAGCCTAAACCATGTTTGAATGCAGATTAGATTATTTGTCAGTTTATGCCTCCCTAACCGCTACAAAAAAGAACGTATCGAAGAGAGGAAAGAAGAAAGCACCATTTGGGATGGAGATAACGGAATGCGGAATCTGTGCAGAAGGGCCATAGAAACAGTAAGTTGAGGAAGAAGTTTATGAAACAAAATAAAAGTTGAAGAAGAAAGTAGTACACGCTGAAAAATAGAACAGTAAATCGAAAAAAATAGGTCCTCAACATAACGAAAATCTTTTAATTTTAACAAAAATGAGGCCAACCTCACTCTCAGCTCGGGCCCTCACACATTTCCCCCTTGGAGTACTAATTCCCATAGAGACAATAGTTGTATCCTCTTGAGGGGTTTCAAGCGCATGGTTTTTAGACAAAAAAAAACGACACTTCAAATTTTGCGATGTATGGAACTTATGGTTTACTTCAAGCTCAGCCGCTACATACGAAATAATGCTGTAATTTGAATACTCAAATTAAGAGAACAGCACAAAACCAATTCGATGGAAAAAAATTGAGGTATGCTTCACAGCGAGAGACCTAATTAGGCAAAACACGCATAAAACATCGGTTCAAATTAACAAGGCGTACGAAATTTGTCATACTCATTCCTCATACTAGTCATTAGATACTCATTCCTGAAAATTGACAGAGATAGAAATAAATTCATAACAAATACAAATTAATTAAAACTTGACGAGAAGAATCGGAGACCGCTTTTTTAAAACTTTCCGAACAGCTTAATCGTGAAAAAAACACGTCCAATTTGTTTTAGTGGAGTTTTCATCTCTACGGAAGAATAAAATTCAACAACCACCTTCACTGCAGCTCAGGAAAATATGGCATAAGTCCCTGGGAAGAGACCAACATAAAATCACCTCTATTTGACACCAGAGAAGTAGAAGTGTTTTAGAAAGCCTTCATTCAGATCGACATAATCAGATCAGCTAGTATAAGCACCACTAACCGCAACAAAGGCGTCCCTAGGAAGAGGAAAGAGAAAGGCACCACATTGTCTATAATCAAGGGAACGCGGAATCAATGCACAAGGTGCATAGCAACAATAGGTTGAGAAAGAAATTCATGAAACAGGATGAAAGTTGAAGTAGAAAGTAGTTTGTGCTGAAAACCAGGACAGGAGTAAACCGAAAAAAGATGGTTCGTACGGAAACAAAAACTACTTCATTTCAACAAAAAGGAGACCTACCAAACCTTTAGCTCGGAACCTCACATATTCCTTCTGAGAGCGCTAATTCACATAAACTAGCTGTATACCCGAGTTTCATGACTCCCACTGACGTGAAAGACTGAAAAAAGTGAACGTCCATCGATATTTGTCAACACAAGGCAACTTCTACATTCGAAAATGCTCATTTAACAAAATTATAACAACTACTATTATGTTAATTGATTTAAGACTCCCTATCCGTAACAGAGGCAATCTGAACCCCTTCCCAACAATTTTTCTGTCAAAAACGATTCATTTTCAGACCAATTTTTTAATTTTGGTTCTATATAGTATTTTTGATGCTGGTAATGAAAACGGTTTGTAATTATTTTTTCTTCGCATTTTTGTGGTTAACGTTTTGTTTTGAAAATACCTTTGTCGGCAAAAACGAGTCACCCCCCTCCTCCTCCTCCTCACTTGTCGAAAAATAGTCATTGTCTGATGAACTAGCAGAGTTATCAGAAGTATTCAAGCTACTGAGGGAAGGTTCATATTCACTATCTTCCGTTGAACTAGACATTTGGGGTGTAACACTTCAAAATGCTACAAAAAAATGAATGCAAATGTGGATGCAAACAACACCCATCCGAAGACAATGGCTGTTGGAGCAAGTCTAGTAACGATGTCCTTGAAATCCCACAGCTCTACCCTATCGCCTCTGCCAGGCGCACGATTTGACGAGAATACTCGTTTCACACGTTAGAATGGCTTACAAAGGCTTAAAATCGACAAGTATATACGTATGTAGCTGGTTTTTGAATGTAAAGTTTTAGACGAGTATACTCGTCGACGACTGAAAAAAGAACATTTTGTGAAGACGAGTATACACGTTTCTGCCGGGGAAGGGGTTAAGAGAGCAAAAGGGAAAGACCTTTTATGATGACTTATAAAAATCCGTAATCTATCCAGAAGGCGTCCTTTTGCGTTCCCACACAAGGGACTCTGAATGCAGAAACAGCAAATTAAGAAAGACGAGGAAAAAATTATGCGAGTTAGTTAAAAAAAAGCATGGAAAAAGACTGGAGCAAAGTGGGCAAGAATGATAAAGTCCCAAAGGCTGATCTGTAGCTACAGCAACCCTAGAAACGCCAGCCATTGCATAGGATAGACAAACCTCGTTAACCTAAGACTATGCTATGAAATGAGAGGAAGTATTTCGTAACTACTTTATTAGCATGTACTATAGCATAGTTATTGTCGAAACGCAAAATGACGTATGTTCTGATTTCAAATCAATTGCTTAATTGGGGGGAATTTATATCCTCGGGAGATTTGTTCCACAGGAAGGCACCTGGTACTGACAGCTTTGTAACTAATGTGGCCAGAGCGGTAGTTCACTGAAGTATCATTTCTCCGGTTTGGCTCAGGCTCGCCATGGTGGGTCGAAGAATTGTACAATATCAGCACTGCTCTGAGTGAGATATTAAGAAGTAAATATTAAAAGAGCTTCATGAGTAAGGAAACTTTCTTGGAAAGAGTTCATACGAGTTTATTTAGAAAACAGTATGACTGCTCTCTTCTCGAATTTACCTATGCATTCAACCTTGACCGCAAAATTCATGCAGTTTTGTAACTCTCTTAGAAAATTTGAGGGACCACACTAAGCTGAAATAATCAAGACGCAATTACTGTGTGATTGCAAGGTACTGACCTAATTTTTTAGTCGAGTATACTTTTTATACGATGAAGTATACGAGTTTATTTAGAAAACAGTATGACTGCTCCCTTCTCGAATTTACCTATGCATTCAACCTTGACCGCAAAATTCATGCAGTTTTGTAACTCTCTTAGAAAATTCGAGGGACCACACTAAGCTGAAATAATCAAGACGCAATTACTGTGTGATTGCAAGGTACTGACCTAATTTTTTAGTCGAGTGTACTTTTTATACGATGAAAAAACAACAAAGTTCTCTTAATTTCATTGCGAATTTTCCCCACATGATAAAATTTGGTAGGTAAAGCACGAGAATGGTAATCCTGTACATAAATCGAACTCCGCGAAAGGGTAAAGAGGATAGCTAGGAGGGAGCAGAGGAGCAACATTCCCTGTGGCAGCAGCAGTTGCCTCGTTAAAGCTGAGCGAGCAGCAGCGGCGGCGGAGATGCCCAGCACACCCACTACCCCATTTCTGCACTCGCGCGCTGCCGCCGTGCGGGCTTCTTTCTTGCGCGCCACCTATGTACCCGCCCTGCTACACTTCGAACAAAATACTTCGTGTCACTCAACTGCTATAAGGTCGCAGGAGTGCCATCTTCCCCTCATTACACTTCCCAATTTTCGATTTGAGTCGAGAACCGAAAATGTCAAGGGTATTCATCACCGAATTTGCCCGGTATTTACCTTGGACGGCCTAGTATTCATCTTGGACGTGAAATCGGCTGGCTCCAGTTAAGAGAGCATTCCTCTCAACAAAATAATGGATGAAACCTTATCGCTGTCAATAATTTCCAGCTTCACAAAATATTTGTTCACAACGACTCTCAGAGGTGGAAAATGGGAAGATCTCTGCCATCCCACATGCGCAGAATCCAAACCATGATGGAAGGGATAGACCTCATGCTAGAAGCATTTTTCATATTAGTTGAAGACTCTCTAGCCTCAATAAAGGCGATCTGAAGACAGCGTATGGAAGTAACCATTCAATACGGACTGTAGAAAACGGGGAATCCACGCACAACGTGTGTTATACCACAGGATATCATGCGCACAGAAACATCAAGTTAGGAAGGAATATGATGAAATTATAAAGAAGAGATAGCAAATAAAGCAAGAAAATTGAAGAAAGCAAAGTGGGCAAGAGAGATGGAAGTGCCGAAGGCCTCTCAATACAATGAGGTGAAATAGTATTTGACCAAAGAGAATAATTAGATTTTTGGGAAATGAAGGAAAATAGCCACTTACGAACGAAAAACATGGTAGCAATAGCACATACAAACAAATTCTATAAACTAAAGCATGATATATAGCAAATGCACACAATTTATACAATATTTTAGCAAATAGGTGGTGAAAAAAGTATTTGGACAATTGCTAAAATAACGCTTAATATCTTGTCAAACCTCCTTTAGCCACATTTACTGCTCTTTATCGATTTTTGTTGCTTTTCATTAGGTCCTGACAACACTTTAAAGGAATTTAGTCCCACTCCTCTTCGGTGAAAGTCTTCAATCCTTCAAGCGTTGAAGGCCGTCTTGCATGAATTCGCTTTTTCGATCCGCCATTAATTTTCGATTGGGATTAGATTATTAGTTAGTTTAAGCCTCCTTATCCGCCACAAAGGTGGTCCAAAGAGAGGAAGGAGGAAGGGACCATTTAGTATGGAGTTAAGGGAACGCGGAATCTATGCAGAATGGGCATAGAAACAGTAAGTTGCGAAAGAAGATTATGAAACAAGATCAAACTTGAAGAAGAAAGTAGTAGGTGCTGAAAAAAAGGACAGCAGTGAACCGAAAAAAGATGGTCCTCAACATAGATTAGATTATTAGTTTGTTTAAGCCTCCCTATCCACACAAAGGCGATCCCATTCCCATAGATCCCATTCCCAGGCGAATACCCATAGATACAGTAGTTGTGGGAAACCCTGAGGGATTTCACTGTAGGTATAGTGTTGTTCATGTCATACGCAAGACCATCTTTTCGCAAGACGTGTGTTGTGTTTTTACGGCCAGAAAGCTCAATTTTGCACTCGTCCGACCACAAAATATGTTCAAAGAAGTCATCTTCTTTATTCAAGTGTTTTTTCGCAAAATCCAATCTTGATTTTAGGTGCCTTTTCTTCGACAAGGGAGTTTTATAAAGCATCCTTGACTGTAGATCCGGTCGATGGAATTTGTTACATATTTTCTTGCAACCATCAGTGCCATCCATACTGAGGTCTGTTGGTAGCATTTCTTGAGTGGCAAAGGGATTGGTCTCAACTGTTCGAACAAATGTCCCAAATTTCTTTTAAAAATTTCTCGAGGAGCTCCTGATCTCGGCACGTTTGTCGTTGTCTCCGACGCGTTCCACTTCTTCACATTGAAACCTACTGTAATAACAGAAACATTCATGGTTTTTGATTTGCTTCTTTAGGTTTTGTGCTTTTTAAATTCCGAAATTATTCGTTCTTTCGTGCATTCTGATAGCTCCTTTGCCTTAGTCATGTTATAAAGTCCTCACATCGAGGTCTTGGGCAACAATGACAGGCGGTCACACTGAAAACGTAACCTCTCAGTGTGTTTACTTGGAACACTTCTTCACTCGGGTCCATAGACGACAGCCGTCAACAGCGCGCCCATCTGGCTAGAGCGCTCTGAAGGACGGAGTAACCCTCTGATTTAGAATGCAGTATTAACATTACTTTTACTTGCACCTCTTCCACATCTCACGGAAAAAAGCTCGAAGTACTGTTAACATGTCTTAAGCGCGAGCTTCTTCGCTTTTGTTTCCCCACTCCGGCTCCAAGCTACTAAGGAAGGCTTCTTCAGAATCTAACGCTCGTTCCCTGCTTACGGGTTGTCTGAAATGGAAAGTTTAGCGCTGACCCTTCAGCTAAATCTTCTACGAGTTTTACTGCGATGTTTACTGATAAGATCAGAAAAAAAAGTGTTGAACTATGAATTTAATAATTGTAAATAAACATATGCACAAATATATCAGATTATGTTTATTATATTTTTCATACTTTAAGCCCTATGAATTCAGACTTATTTTAAATTATAACCTTTTCAAGGCTTTGGACATACAAGCTCGAGAAACCTAGATGAGAACAAAAATATGACAAATCAGTAGACTATAATACAAAATGAAGTAACTGCACAGGTGTTCAACACAACTAACCCGGTTGTGGCGTAACAGTTGAAGCCCATGGCATTTCAGCGGTAATGTTAAACTGAAGGTTAGTTTTCTTACACATATATCGCACGGCTTCATTTACACCTCAAATTTCACGTGAAAAGGATAACCCTCTCTTTCCCTAGACAGAAAGCCTTAACTCCAGAAGTAAATTCTTCGTACAACATCGCAGACTCTTGAATAGTGTTAACTGGCTTCGTAAGTAAGGATTAGGCGTCGAAAAAATCCAGCTGATGTGATCAATGTCAGCAGATTAATGCCAAAGTAGACTAATAACTCAGTCCAATCCATGCAATACATTTATTAGAAAAATAGCATCTGACCCTTCGAATGACGCAATATTATACGGATAGGGCGATGTACATCATGCTCATCACGCATGTCTTCAGTCTCAGGCTAGATGGCATCATGTTTAATAACAACATATACTGTGTTCAGTGGACATTGATATTCTCCCAAACCACGAGCCTAACGGCAACTAAGGAAGATTCATCAAAGAATAATCTTTCGGTACACTTGCGCTGCGAAGTTACACTGCAGTGCTGAGCTAAGGCGAGCGACACGGTGCTTCGCCATCCCTACAAGTGGCAGAGAGAACACACGCGCAGAAAACCTGCTACTAACTAATATTTAGCTTAACATACTACCATCACCAAACACTCATTCTTGGGACATTCCATGAATATTTTTCTTAGTTTTATCTGTAAAAGTGAACAAAAGACAATGTGGGTTCACTGGCGAACTTACATGGAACATTTTAAACAAGACACAAATTTCAACAGAAACGTCCCTAGTCTGGAACATTCTCACGAACTCCACAAATTCAAGGACTCCCTGGTGAGAAAAAGCGGCAAGTACAGCAATCGTGTAGAAGCGTACTGAATGAGAATGTTAATGTACTGGTGATGGTTAGCGAGTGATCAGCTAGGTGTTCTGATATTGAGTTAGCACTTGGCCAATAAATGGGACAACTCATTCGGCAGAACAACCGCTGCGTACTGATGAGCAACTGCCTCAGCTCCGGAGCATCACAGTGCAGAGGGGGAGAGGGTTGAGCCGAGTCAGTCAGAGGGCACGGAGAGCACGGAGGTGATGCGGACCCTGAGAGAGAACTGGTCGTAGTGCTCCTCCCTACAACAATTAGGTCATTCATCGTCAGAGGCGCTATTTGATCTTGCGCTACAAGTCTATTTGGTAGTTCACACACTTGCGAGAATTGTTGATCCAAAAATAAGCGGGTTTTTTATCCAATTCATAATATTTCTAATATCTATCATTGAGAGAATTGATGAATTGATCTAATATTTTTCATTGAGAGATTTTCCTGTCACGCACACTTAACGTTATTTTGTTGATTTTGCTTTCTAGAGTTCATCACTGAATAGTTGGCTATTCAAGTTTCAGTCACTGATTCACGAAACTGAACTTTGCCTCAAATTTCCACACATACTCAAGTGTGTTCCCACAACTCTCCTTAGTGCCTACGCTTCAGGTCTCCGTAATGTTTTTATATTCTATTCCAGTTAAATGTCATTTCTTATTATTACTATTTTAATTAGTTTTACCCTCTCTAGCCACAACAAATGCAATCGAAAAAGTGTGAAGAGAGGGGACCATTTAGTACGGATTGAAGAAAACGTGAACCTACACAGGAGGTGTGTTCCTACACGAGACACCCTGCGCATACCAAGACCAAGTTAGAAAAGAAAACTAAGAAAATACCATGAGATAGCAAAATAGATATGAAAACTGAATGAAGTGAGCACGAAAGACAGAAGTCACGAAAACGTAAGTACATAGCATAATTATGCGGAGGTAGCCTAACAGTATCTCTCCTGAGGGCGCCAGTTCCCATGGAATACGATAGAGATTAAACTAACCTAAAATTATTGCTTATTTTATGCCCCCTTGGAGATACTTTCTTTCTGTATTTCAAATTAATTTGACAAATTGCACACAAACTTAGAAAACATATGTTGCCGGTAAAATTTATGAAGCAGCTCACAGAAACACTGCATGAACACTATAGAGTCTTAAAGGAGAAGATTGGGCATGCATTTCGGCGTATGGCAATTATTCTGCTGACCATGCAAATAATACACACAGTGATTGTGGACAAGCTCAGCAATCCCCAAACATTAGAGCCAGAGACAAGAAGTATCTCGATGAGACAAAAACTTGATATATTATAATCATATTCAAACTTTGATAGCTATTTCCGTCAAGTTGAACGAGAAACTCGGTGAGATTTATGTCAAATGGCTTCATGAAGACGTAAAAGTTAGGTGTCTCGGTGGGCAGAGTTTGCTGCGGTGGCAAAATAAAGAGTAATTATCTCGATGGGACAGACAAATGAAGTAATTATAATGAATAAAATACGGAGACGCGCGTACAAGAGGTAAGATGCACGGAGCGCAAGCATCATCAACGAAGCAGAGGAAAATGAAATAAAAGGCCTACCAACCCCAATACCAAATTAAGCCCACAACAGACTCCCATAAACGGCGGTGATTCAGAAGTAGGTTGTTCGGACTGCCGCTGAGCAATACAAATTTCACAAGGTACAACGACAAAGACAGGAACTATCAGTACACCTCTCCGAGGTGTAGCTCAGGTAGCCGCCCAAGCATCCCCTAGAAACGCTAGCTACGTCTACCGCTGAACGTCACCGCACCCTCCACAGGAGCGAAATCTTGAAAACATCGACCTATGAAACATAGAAAATCATCGTACAGAAATTCAGCTGCCTGGAACCCAGGCCTGCTCTTCACAAAGGTAAAAGAGGTAGAAAAAGAAAGATGGCCACCCGATCGACAACACTAAATCTACGCCAAATTCTTGCAACGTATTACTGCTTCTGCGGTAAGTAGCTATTGTAATTACCTATTAGCACATATTCCCGATGATATTAGGACACTGATGAGAGCATGCACCATTAGTTTGCCAAGCCAACCTAAGTTCAACAACTTAACATACTCGTACACTGCATTCGTGTACCCCTATGTACAAATGCCCCAGTGTCCAAAATTCGGAGAAAATGTTTCTTTGCCAGTCTCTTCAGTTGGAAAATGAACTTCACCATCATTTCGACGGTAAACTATAATTTACCAACCGCCAATAGTTTTAGTGGAACAATTCAAAAGCAGCGCCGAATGCAACAGTTTACTTCTAGCAAATGTTCAAGACACCAAAGAGAACACGAGAGCTCAGTGCCACACTTCACTGAACTTCTCTGGAATGGCGCTCCACGCTGAACAGCGACCCTCACCTCTTGATAAGAGCAGAACGACATGCATCGCAATGCCGCCGCCGCCCCCACCAACAGCGGTGACACTCAGCTGCTAATAACACTTCCTCGACCTCAACCAATCTGTTCACAGAGCTTCGACAAAACTTTCAATTATTTGCTCAACACACAAGCGCGATTCAAAATTTATTTGGTCGAGTAGCAACACAAAGCAATGGATAAAAATTACTCGCCAAGCCCTACTCATCCGACACGGCTATAACATTAAAACTGACGACACAGAGAAATGAATCGGCAGAATTTCATATGCTTATCTGTAGAGCTAAAACAAATAAAACAGGATTCGTTGACACATAACGATGTGAGAGCAGTTCAACTTGAAATTTAGACATGTACGACAGTTGCTAATTTTGGACGCACACATGGTTGATCCCAAACATTTAATATTTTCAGGAAAACTTGGACAATTGAAGAGAAAGGACTTTCTTTTCTAGATAAGTTAGTTCAAGCCTATCTAACTACAACAAAAGTGATAAAAGAGAGAGAAGAGGAAGGTACCATTTAGTTTGAAGTTTAGGGAACATGTAATCTATGCACAAGGTGCATTCCCACACCATACGCCTTGCATACATAAACACAAAGTTGAGAAAGAAGTTTATGTTAAGAAACAACAAAAACGTACAAAAAGAAATAGGTGCTGAAAAACAAAACCGCACAGAAATGGAAAAATTAGTCCGAAACGTGGCAAAAACAATTCTACTTCAATAAAACGCCTACCTAACCTTCAACTACATAGTTCTGAGAGATATAATAGTTACTTAAGAAGCAAATAGGTACTGGTGTCGCTCCTCTTTACAATGCACGAGTAGCTTTGCAACGCTACTCTTTACACACTGTAACTTGAACTTGTTCATGATGCTTTCAATTGGTCAATAATACGTGGTGCCTGGACAATTACTGTTAGGTTATTCATAACGTGGCGCCGCTATCAGCCTCGCGATAGCAACACAAAGCACGTTTCAACCAATTCACGACACGCGCAGTGAAGGATTCCTCCCAGGCAGCTGGTGCGGATACGACAGCTCTATATATTACCATCTCCGGCACTTACATTTGGCCGGCGAAATATTACATCAGTTAGTTAAAGCCTCCCTGACCACAACGAAGACGATCTCAAAAGAGCGAAGAGAATGGACCATTAAGTAAGGACAGCAGAACACGGGGATTAGATTAGATTATTAGTTAGTTTAAGCCTCCCTATCCGCTACAAAGGCGATCCAAAGAGAGGAAGGAGGAAGGCACCATTTAGTATGGAGTTTAGGGAACGTGGAATCTATGCAGAAAGGGCATAGAAACAGTAAGATGAGAAAGAAGTTTATGAAATAAGATCAAAGTTGAAGAAGAAAGTAGTAGGTGTTGAAAAAACAGGACAGCAGTGAACCGAAAAAAGATGGTCCGTAACAGAACAAAAACCTATTTTATTTCAACAAAAAGGAAGCCTACCTAACCTTTAGCTCGGGCCCTCACATAGTCCCCCTGGGAGTGCTAATTCCCATAGATACAACAGTTGTATCCCCCTGAGGGGGCAGAACACGGGGAATCTATGCCCAAGGTATGTTCTAGACAGAATACCCTTCGCAAGGAAATAGCATGTTGGGAAAGAAAAAATAGAAAAAAGAAGAGATCAAATAATAGGCATCAATATTGATAGAAGTAAAGCGAATGCGAAAGATAGAAGTTATGAAGGCCTATCGATGGCCGAGGTAACTTAACTGAGGCATTCCCCCTGGGAGCGCTAGACTCCATAAGATAAAGTATGTAATTTAGGGAACGACGAATCTATGCACAAGGCGTGTTCCCACACAAGACCACTGCGCAAAAAAAAATAAGTTTAGAAGGAAGTTTATGAAACAAGATAAACGTTGCACAAAAAGTAATAGGTGCTGAAAAACAGGACAGCAAAGAACCGAAAAAACACTGTCCGTAACATGACAAAAACTACTCTACTTGAACAAAAGGCCAATTTTACCTTTAGATCGGTACCACACTTTTCTCCCTCAAAGCCCAAATTCCCTGGATACAATAAGTTACATCCCCCTGGAGGGGTCTCATCACTCACATCCACGGCAGCCGTTCACAGGAACGTTGCATTTCCAGCCACATGGCTTTCATCTAGCCATGAACTAGCAGCCCTACACCGCTCACCTGCGACTATACTAGTAAACTTGACCTAAACTTCGCTCCTCACATTCCCAGCACAGCGTCTAGAGCTCTCAACGAGCAGCTGATGCATGCTGTCTCTCATACAAACACAGAATATTTTTATCAATATTTTGAAATTTAGACAAACCATACGGCAAAATTCAACCGTTGTTAAAAATGGCGTACTTTACATTTAATCATTTATACTTGACCCAGTAGCTAAAAGTTTAAAACGATATTAACTCGCCTCAAACCAAAAAGAAAGTGAAATTTCATCCCTAGTCATGCCAATTCGAATTTTAAGGCCGCTCTTGCCTAAAACTGCCTCTCATTCAGTGTTTCAACCAACCCAAATTGACCGGGACAGAAAAAATCAAATCACACAATGAGCATCAAAATCAAGGAGATTGCCCATCAATAAAATTCAGCAAAATTCAAGGTTCCATACTGAAAGGATAAGAGCATGATAAAAAATCGAATAATTCAATAGAGCCATTACAACGCGAGAGTGCTGCCAAACATTAAGTTCCTAGTGAAAATGGCGAAAGAGAGAAATGAGTCCACGTTAACACTAGCGTGAAACTGATCCGTAAATTTGAGACGCCTAATTCGAAAATCAGCAGTTATTCGAATGAATATGAGCCCTGAAGCGTAGAAACACTTAATCGAGAGAATTTAACTAGAAGTAAGAGAGCTGAAGCAAGTAAGAAGAGGCGCAAGCTGCGTCGACCTTCAGCTGATCCGCCATTGATTGGCGAAGCCCGCACTGCACCAAGTGACCCTCCCGCCACCGGTCAGCCCCACGCCGTGGGGGCGCGTGCACGCCGCACACACGCACACGGACTCCTCGGCTGCGGCTCACCGCCACCAACTCCATATTATCAACACTTCAATGAACTCATTCCCAGCAAACTTAACAGGCAGTGTCCCTCATGCTGCCCTCACTAGTGATCGCTTATCAGTTAATTTTAGCCTCCCTTACCACAACAAAGATGTTCAAAGAGAGAAAGGATGAAGGTATCATTTAGTACTGAGCTTAGGAAACGCGGGATCAACGCACAAAATGTATTCCCGCACAGGATTCCCTACACCTAGAAACAGTAAATTCAGAAGGAAAGTTATGGAACAAGTTGAAAGTTAAAGAATAGAAAGTGCTGGACAGCAATGCACCGAAAAAAGGGTGGTCCGAAACTTATTAAAATCTATTCTACTTCAACAAAAAGAAGGCATACATAACCTTACTTTAGCTCGGAACCTCACATTTCTCCCCGAAAGTGCTGATTCCCATAGATCCATAGATCCATAGATACAATAGTTGTATCCCCCTGAGGGGAACAAGCCTAACTCCCTAAACCTATTGTCTGGCCTATGCCTGCCTCCTGAGAGACTTGACCTATTTCCGGACCTATAAACTTAGCAATCCTCAGTAGAATTTCCCCTTCGGCGAAAAAATATATTTTCAAAAGAACGCATGAAACAAGATAAAAGTTGAAGAAGAAAGTAGAACTGTTCATTTAAGAATTTCGATTTTGATCCTAGACTCAAAATTAGTTTACAGATGATTAATACACTGCAATTTCAAGAAGCATTTGCGTTCTTTTAACGAACTTTTGCGATACAACGCGGATACCTTCTGCGGCTGTGGACGCAGTGCAGCTGTGTGAAGGGAAATGATCGACGCAAGGCCACACCGGGGTAACGCAGTGCTTAAGTAACGAGTGTCGAGGTGCTGACTCCGCCGTCCAAAAGTGCACTGTCTCGCGCGTTAAGAAAGAAACAGTAAGATGAGAAAGAAGTTCATGAAACAAGATCAAAGTTGAAGAAGAAAGTACTAGGTGTTGAAAAAACAGGACAGCAGTGAACCGAAAATAGTTGGTCCGTAGCAAAACAAAAACTTATGTTATTTTTACACAAAGAAAGCCTACCTAACCTTTAGCTCGGGCCCTTACATTGTCCCTCAGGGAGCGCTAATTCCCATAGATACAATAGTTGTATCCCCCTGAGGAGTGAAGTGAGCCATACACGTACACGAACTCTGAAACGCACACAGAATGTGCGAGGTTGACGTGGGTGCTGCCGTGCTTGCAGGCGGGCACAGTGAGGCTTACTTCGACATTCTTCCTTGCCATTCTTTTCAACACTCTGTCCGTCACTCATTCGAGCTTCAGTCGGAGCCTTGATGTGAGAGGGGAAGGTTATGTGAGCCGTAGCCTGCAGCATGTCATCAGAATACGTTTGGACACGCCCTGGTGTTGAGAGACTGATAGAGCTCTACCGCAACTAAGAATATTTGACGCGAACCTTCAGTAAAACATGTAAAAACCGGAACATTAAAGAGAGAGAGCTTATTGACGAGAACTGTTTGTGCGCGGAGCGCTACATCATTCAAAATCGCGTCTGAAAGGCAACTGAGTTTTTTTCTGCCCGGCGGCAGTGCCCGCCTGCAGTACCCTGCATTGCTTTCTTTTAGTGTGAACACTCACCACTCTTTTTCAACGTGCACTTGCCCCGTGATCCAAGGATGCGAGTGTCGAAAAGAGTGTCAATGTAAATGCAGCATAAGGGTCCACTTCATTAACACTTTATTTAGAAAGCCCGTAACGAAAAGTTTGCATAAATGCGTCGTTCTAATTTTTAGTACACATCTCGATACGCAGCACGATTTCACTCCAGTATTGATAATGTGTGAAAAAATAATAATTTGGTTCCATTTGCCTTCATATTAAACATATTAACTGGAAAACAAGATGCATAAAAGATAATGATTTCATTCTACGGGTTAACCAGTGTTCTTTGTTGGAAAATGATTTCAAAAAGATAATTTTACACTGCTTTATTGCGCACCGCTATATTAGCTTAACTAATTCATCCGCAGTTTCCATTTTCATATTCAGGCAGTTATAAAGTCGACATCAATAGAAACTAACGTAAAACAATTCAAAAGTTTAAGGGAAAGCGTCCAACCAAGAACCGAGGAACTCTGTTTCTAAAATGTCGAATGCGTATAGGACAGCAAAAGCACTTCACAATTTCAAAGATGAGCCGCAAAATTATTGTTGGAAGGCATGTTAAATAGGCACGAAAAATAGTCAAAGAAATTAACTGAAGAGTATAAAAATAAATTCATAGCATGAAAACTGAGCACTTGGAAAAATTGGAAACACCAGAAGCAGCGAAGAATGCGACAGGGATGGTGACGCTAGGACACGACGCAGAGAGCTCGGAGCGGAGGCGGCGCACACCAGCAGCAGGGTGGAGTGCGAAACATTGCCCGGGTATTGGACGCCACCCTGTTTTGCAGAGCCACTCGTACAGCACGCAACGCATGAGCATCATCACTACTCTGCATCGTGTTGACGATTATTCACGTGTTATATACTGTATAGTACTGTGCGTCCTTTACGGGTAGTGCATAAAATCATACATTTCTTACGCGACCCACCGTGAGCGTGCTCAATTGGCGAGTCATGAAAGTTCTCTCACAGAAAACATGGTACTGAATTAGACTCATGAACTCGTACCATGTGGCATGATTGTTCCGTTGATTTCACCAACACAATTACGAGCTGCACAATTATTATTGGAAGGCATATTAAATGGGCATGAAAAATAAAACCGAGAAATTATGCAATGTAACAGAATAAGCTGAAATGATCTTTCCAACAATAATCCGCGCCGAACACAGCGTAACACGAGACTTCACCTATCCGTACACAACATCAACGGTAATAAGCCTGAAGAGCAGGTAACTCATACTTGACGCGCGTTCAGCACTACCATAGAATACAGCTGTAAAAAATTTTACAAAACACTTTCAATACTGTGAGTGCTCATTCCCATAGATATATTAGTTGTGTCCCCCTGATGGGTTAGAGAATGAGCATCTCCTAGTGAAACTTACCACGCAAGCCATATCAAGTTCATTTACCTTCAAGGTTGTCCGCCAGGCGCTACATTTCCCCACGCCACTGAACATAATTTAGTAAAATCAATTCGTAAGGAACACGATGCATCCTTAGACAAGACGCTAGTATGAGTGTGATCAACCTGGACAATAATGAAATAAAATTCAGACAAAATTTCTAAATTAAACTTTTAATAGGGATGCGACTCATGTCATTCGTACACGGGTTTTTTTACTCTGAAGTCTAAAACAGCCTAATGCAAGCACAAGTGGCCGACTTTTTTTATGTATTGGAGATTCGTATCGAGTGGTTGGTGAAGACTTTACTCTCCCATTTATAGTTACATCGTTTTCATTATTTTCGGAAACGGGAACTCGTAGAAAAATCGGTCAGTAAGTAATATTTCCACATTGAAATAATACCAATGGTTCCTTAGAGGAGAATGTCCCGCTCGGTCTCAGCTGCTGCTAGCAAAGGCCAATTCAAATCAACTGCTGTCACTGGTGGTTGATTTGCTGCGAGCTTTCTGTATCAACAGACTTCTGCAGCTCAAGTGTTTATCTTAGACGCCAGCCAGGATTTCTAATGCACTATATGCGCATTAAATGGTTATTATCCAGCTAATGTCGATTTAAATTGATAAAGTTTCAACTTCCCTTTACCACAACAAAGATGTTCAAAGAGAGGAAGAATGAAGGCACCATTTAGTAAACAATTGAAGGAACGCGGAATCTACGCACAAGGTGCATGAAAACATTAAGCTAAGAAAGAAATTTATGAAACAAGTTCATAAAACCAGATAAAAGTTGAAGAAGAAAGTGGTTGGTGCTGAAAAACAGGACAGCGGTGGACCGGAAAAGGATGGTCTGTAACAAAACAAAAACCTAATCTACTTTAATACTGTCACTGATAGGCCTACCTAACCTATAGCTCGGGACCTCACATTATCCCCCAGGGAACGCTAATTCCCATAGATACAATGGGAATTAGCCGTATATCCCCTGAGAGTGTCGATTTAAATTCTAATTTTGAATCTCTCGAGTACAAATATTTCACGCTTCTCAAGCTTACAACAGAACGATGGAATTCTAGTATCGAAACGGTGAAAGCTGATGTGACAAGTTTAATTCCTGTGCTGTAATTTATAATTATTTTCTTCTTCAAGTATTTTCAATTGAAGTACCTAAATATGCGTGGCGTTGATCTACAAAGACAAATACACTGATGGTTGCAAGAGATGTATGTTTACACTACAGAAAGATGAGTCAGAATTATAGAAAGGACTGGCCATGTTACCGATTCAAGAAAATTTTGTTGATGATCCTTTCAAATTTTTCAACTACGGAAAATCTTAGCCGAAGTGGGACCTCACATTATTCCCCAAAAACCACTAATTCCCATAGATAATAGTAGTCTCCTTCTGAGAGGTTTTTCTGGTTGAGAAATATATAAGGAAATAATGAATCGTTAACTGACCTCACGACGTGCTATTTCATACAAGTCTTTGGACTACGTCAGATTCTAGTTTATTTCCCCCACTGCTCCACACTAAATAAAATACATTAAAGATCCATTTTATTGAAGGAGAACTTGCAAGGCATGCACGAAGCTGCGCAATGAATGTTAAGAAACCTCTAAGCAATTATATCTGAGGTTGCTTTCGTTGTTTTTGTTGAATTAACAGACTAGATTATTAATTAGTTTAAGCCTCCCTATCCTCAACAAATGAGATCCAAAGAGAGGAAGGAAGAAGGCACCATTTAGTATGGAGTTAAGGGAACGTGGAATCTATGCAGAAAGGGCATAGAAACAGTAAGACGAGAAAGAAGTTCATGAAACAAGTTCAAAGTTGACGAAGAAAGTAATAGGTGTTGAAAAAACAGGACAGCAGTGAACCGAAAAAAAGTTGGTCCTTAACAAAACAAAAACCTATATCATTTTAACAAAAAGAAAGCCTACATAACATTTAGCTCGGGCCCTCACATTGTCCCCCTGGGAGCGCTAATTCCCATAGATACAATGGTTGTATCCCCATGAGGGGATGTTGAATTAACAATTAAATTAATATTTTTCATGGGTTTTGGACAATTAATGGTGGGTCCTCTGACCATGTTACTGAATGTACCGCACAGCATTGAGATACCACCCTGCTAAAAACCAACCAAATACAAATAACGTTCAACACTTGAACATCACCAACAATTTTATGTCCATTTACTGAATTAGTCTCCCATTGTTCTAAAGCTGTGGAGAATGTGAAAACTCAGCATTTATGAGAAGACTAACGATTCGTTAACTTATAACTACTATTGTTACATTAGCTCAAGACTCCCAAGCCCCGACAATGGTGGTCTCAAGAGAGCGAACACCAGAAACTGCAGGGACTATAGCACTGTATGTAAAAATGAGGAATCTATCTGACCATAGCATACATTAAATCAATCTTACGTCTGAATGTTACCATTTTGCACTTACTCTCGTCACGTTTCATGCGTTGCTCGAATTTGAATTTTAACTTTCACAGGGAATATTTCTATTAATTTACGAAATGATATTCATTTATGAGGTTATTCCATAGAAAATTTTTATTTTGGGATACTTTCAAAACATGACATTTTTAATATCTAAATTTATCAAGAAATAGCCATACCTTTTCGAAGAGATATTTGAGCTTATTAAATTCTCTTCAGCATGCCCATGGAACTAAAATTCCCACGGAACAGTTACAAGTGGACTCGGTAGTTGAAGTGATTAAAAGTTTTAACCAGTGTAGAATGCGCGAGTAGGAGAATGGAACAGCGAGGACTGGAATATTGTATAACTCTATGAACGAAAGATATTTGCTCAGAGTAAGAGAAGAGGACGTCTAATTGAATAGTACGCTTCTCGTGTCATCACTTGCATTGATGGAACCTTGATCTAGCTTTATATGGAGTGTCAATCTATGCACATGCTGTGTTCCCACATGTGATACCCTGCGCATAGAAACAGCATGTACGGAAGAAGAAGAAAAGACAGCGAATAGATCGTAAAAATTTATGAAAACTGAAGAAGTTGAGTAGACACGGAAGATAGGAGTTTCTAAGGCCTATCTATAGCTGAGGTAACCTAACAGTATCTCCCCTTGGGGCGCCAGCCCCATAACATAGGATAAACAAACTTAACTTAAACCTGATGCCTGTTCTATGCCTCCTTAAGGGTCAAAATGAAGAGCACGTTAAAAAAAAGAGCAACCTAGACATTAAAAGAACATTTTTTTCACTAATAGCAATAAATCGGTGTGAATACACGGAGAAAACATAGGTAATCAGAAAACTTCAATGACGACGAAATTTCATTACAATGCGCAACTTGAGTCCTTTTTTTCATATAAAAGTACTTGTTTTTCGAACATCACTCCCGAAATGACCTGAAAATTTATTTCCACTTCACCCTGCAACAAATTTCGTTGTTCACCATTTATCATCACATTGAGACGTCAAAAATGAAAATCGAGTCCAAGTGATAGAAATATTTATTTCTGAATTTATTTGCTAATTTTTTATTTATATTTATTTGCAACGGTGGGACAAGAAAACTTCCTCTTACCATCGAAACAAGCTACCGAATTTCAGACGTAGTAGAATATTTTATTCCTACATTTACAAGAAATTAATCCTTACACGATCGAAGAAAATCATTTTGTGGAGGAATTCGGTATCTGCATAATGCATTGAGACGTATTTGAAAAAAGTAACTACTCATACGACTGTCATCCTTTCTAACAAGCGGGAACAATATAATTACACGATAACATTATAATTTTACGCCATAGTCTAATTGAAATACAGGTAGTGAAATCAGTGAAATGGTAGCCATTGTTACTGGTACGTAAACGAGCAATTTACCGTACCAATACGTAGTGAATGTGTTAGATTAGATTATTAGTTGGTTTAAGCCTCCCTATCCTCAACATTTGAGATCCAAAGAGAGGAAGGAAGAACTCACCATTTAGTATGGAGTTAAGGAAACGCGGAATCTATGCAGAAAGGGCATATGAACAGTAAGATTAGAAAGAAGTTCATGAAACAAGATCAAAGTTGAAGAAGAAAGTGGTAGGTGCTGAAAAACAGGACAGCAGTGAACCGAAAAAAGATGGTCCGTAACAAAACAAAAACCTATGTTATTTTAACAAAAAGGAAGCCTACCTAACCTTTAGCTCGGACCCTCACATAATCCCCCTGGGAGCACTAATTCCCATAGATACAATAGTTGTATCCCCCTGAGAGGAGTAAATGTGTGACCGCGTGATGCTTCTTACTTCACAACAAATGCTTCTTTGGAAAAACAGTGAACCTCTCGGGAGGATACACCTATCCCATCTGTAGAAATTATCGCTACCGTGAGGAAGATGCGAGGTCCAGACCTGAAGATTATATAGGCCCTTTTTCAATAAAATCCAATAGGTTTTTGTTCAAATACCGCCAATCATTTCGGTTCACTACTGTCTTTTTTTCAGTCTCCATTACTCTCTTCAACTTTCATCTTGTTTTGTAAACTTTCTCTAATCTTGCAGTTTCTACGCGCCGAATGCAGGGGGACAATCCTTGTTCATAGATTCCCAGTTCCCATAATTTCATCTTAAATGGCGCCATTCTCATTTCATTCTTGAGATCATCTTTGTCGTGGTTAGAGTGGAAAAAACTAACTTATGATCTAATATAACCGCAGAAACTTAGATTAGATTATTAGTAAGTTTAAGCCTCCCTATCCGCAACAAAGGCGATCCAAAGAGAGGAAGGAAGAAGGCACCATTTAGTATGGAGTTAAGGGAACGCGGAATCTACGCAGAAAGGGCATAAAAACAGTAAGATAAGAAAGAAGTTCATGAAACAAGATCAAAGTTGAAGAAGAAAGTAGTAGGTGCTGAAAAAACCAGGACAGCAGTGAACCGAAAAAAGATGGTTCTTAACATAACAAAAACATTTTATTTCAACAAAAAGAAGGCCTACCTAACTCTCAGCTCGGGCCCTCACATTGTTGCCCTGGGAGTGCTAATTCCCATAGATACAATATTTGTATCCCCCTGAGGGGTATAACCGCAGAAATAACGAGACACTACGCAATACTTAGCTCGTGTTAAAACTGACGTAGCCAAGCAATCAGTAACGCGTTTACGTTCAATAAATAAATGAAAACCTGCAATTCCCAATATCTTTAAGTAACTATACTCGCTAGCATACTTCGAATTTTTATCTTCAGCCTCACTTGAAGAACTCATAGCTACGACAGATACCGCTATTGAACAGGCTCTCAACCCGTTACTTTAGAGGTAGAGTTCCGTCCCAAAATGAATTCATTTAAAAAAAAATTTAATGCAAAAGCTGTGGAGTTAAATTCAAAGAGCGAAAGACTGCTTTCAAATCCTGATATATTCAAATGGCTTCTGATAAATGTTTCAATGGAATCGTTTTGAAATATTAAAACTAGTGATGTACCGATGTATCGGTATCGGCAAGTATCGGTCATTTTACTGGTATCGGTAAAATCCGGCCGATACTTTACCGATACTTTCCCACAATGCGTATTTTATCATAAAAATTAAAGTCATAAATCATGCAAGTTAAAGTTTAATCAAATAAAGAGCCTATTCATACCTAGTAAATTAGTTTGTTAACTGTTAAACTACAGCGTTTAATCAGGCCCGCTAACTGAATTTATAACTTTGAATTCCCGATGAGTCACGTACGGTCAGTAAGTGAGAGCTATGTTCCATGAATAGTTAAACAAAGTAGCAACATAAAATTATTTTCCTTTTCAGCTAAAACCTATACAGTTTGACCCAATTTCCATTTCT
>JACJUY010002387.1:13450-27680 GCA_014220935.1 Platorchestia sp. MABIK | reverse complement strand
AAATGGTTATCATTTTCGTGTTTTTCACACCAATATACATACGTTGGCGAAAAAAACATAGAAATTCGAGGGGCCCGCACACCGAAAAGAGCCGTGTTTGCTTCTGCACATTGTGTGTTAGTACATACATATACTGCTTGCGTTCACGCTGCAATTTCTGAGACTAAATGCCACATTATATTGCTATTTTACGCCTGTAAATGGGCTAAAATAGCATTATAATTAAATATAATCGGAAAATAACCTCAGTTGGTAAATAGAGATTGATAAACAGTGAATACATATTTGCTCATACATGCTAATTATGGTACCACACGACAATAGAGCGAAAAGATGACGTAACCAAAAAAATTTGTGAGGGAAACGAATCAAACTATGACACTGGACTGCAGTGTTGCCAACTTAGCATTAAAGTACGAATCTATCACCTAGCAGGAAAAATAGCATTAAAATGCAAAATCTAGCATTTTGCAGGACGATTTTACCATTATATTAAATTGAGTCATTTTCAATTGCTTTCTAGCATCTATTTGTTGACTCTTGGTTACTCAACGACTCGTTGAAGTTTCATCCAAACCTAGCCAAAATTTCGTCCAAGCCTAGTTGAAGTTTTGTCCAAACCTAGTTGAAGTTTCGTCCAAACCTGGTTGAAGTTTCGTTCAAGCCTCGTTCGATTGTTTTGGTCCAACTTTGGAACCAGTTGCTATTAGAGCTAGTCTACATTACGTTGTAATACGATTAGAAACACTAATCTATCGAATGGATTTCATTTTTTTTAACAATAAAGTAAGCAGAGCAAGAGAAGTTTTATTAATCATAATCGAAAACTTCATTGTCAATCTTGTTATGTTATTATAAATAAAAGTGCCAAGATACACGTCTTAAATCTCATTATTTATTTAGGAAAGACATTGAATAAAAAATTCCTGAACGTTTCGACCTCCAGGGTCATTATCAACCTGAAAACAAGTAGAAAAAACTAGTCGACACTCAAATTAACACCAATCACGAAAGAAGAAAGCAAAAACAAACAAACAAAAAAACAACATGAACGGAACTAAATTAAAAAGTTCAGTATTAAAATTACGTTAGTAGTAGAGGAAAGGCAGATTGCATATCATTTAAAACGGGTTTTTCTTTCAAAATGTGGAGAGATTCTAAAATGCGGATGTTTATTTGGTTTGATGCAGTGGAAATTACTCTAAAATCACCTAATCTAACAGGAATGTCGCACCTCTCTGCATGAGAGCGGACTGAGGAGTGGGAAGGTGTGGGAAGTAACTGATTAGTTCTGAAACTCCTGCCGACATGCTCTGCAACACGAATACTAAGGGCTCGAGTGGTCGAGCCCACGTACTCAGACGCACACTGTGNTTGTTCAAAAAGTTCTTAACACAAGAATCAACTAGTGCTGAAGGAAAGCCATTATTGCTAAAAAAAAAACTTCAAAAATTCAAATTCCCTATGCACAGCTTCAAATGAAGAACACGCACGATAGGCCCTGGACAACAATGTTTTGATGCTATTTAATTTGAAGGAGAATGTACAAAATTGAATGTTCCGTTCATGTTGTTTTTTTGTTTGTTTTTGCTTTCTTCTTTCGTGATTGGTGTAAATTTGAGTTTTGACTAGTTTTTTCTACTTGTTTTCAGGTTGATAATGACCCTGGAGGTCGAAACGTTCAGAAATTTTTTATTCAATGACTTTCCTAAATAAATAATGAGATTTAAGACGTGTATCTTGGCACTTTTATTTATAATTCGAATATGCAAAAAGCAAACCACTTGTATATATTGTTATGTGATTAGATATATTACTGAATAATTTTATTATAGCACCCATGTAGGGCTTATAATGGTTTTATTTTAATATAATTGTAAAAGTATCGGTATCGGTAGTAGTATCGGTCAAAGTATCGGTATTTTCAAGTATCGGTATCGGCCAAAAAATGGGTATCGGTATCGGTCAAAAAAATGGTATCGGTACATCACTAATTAAAACCATCTACTATGCGGACCTATTTTCATCAGGAGACATCCGTTGAAAGAACTTCGTAATAACTTCTCAAGCTAATAACTACTTAGAAACCAGCTCAGATCTACAAGTTAATTGGTGCCAAAACAAGGAGCAGGAAAGGCGCAGAGTGAGCCAGCGCAACACGCAGCAGCCGCGAGTGTTGGCAGTCATTTTGACGGGTTGGCACGAGAGACGAGCACAGCGCGAGCATAACGTACGCGCCAAATATACTTCAATGTAGCATCTACTCTTACTAATCGCTTCACTTGCCGTTTTAAACTTACCCTACCCTCACTTTGCCGTCAAAGTTTTGATTTATTAGATTTACCTGCGTATATTTCTTAAGAACTATAGAACGCACTACCACGCTAGCTGCGTGCCACAGGCTGCTGATGAATGCTAGAGGTACCATTAAGTTAGAAAAATACACAAGTACCACGAACAGGATTAGACTTGGCTCAATACCAAAAAGCTATCCCGCCTAATTTGAATTTTGATAAAAATATGAATCGCTTCTTGAGACAGAATTTGGCTCAAATATAGAATATTTGTAAAGTTACAGTCAGATACAATGCGAACACTCAATTGAGCGAACAGAATCGGATAGAATGCATTCAAAGATAAATTGAAGCCAGCAAAACTAAATGATTCCATTTGACTAGAAGTCGAAGAGGAGGTAAGCAAGGCCCGGTGAGAAGCGAGCACAATAGCAGGAGTACGCTGGATGCAGCAGCAGAGGAGGAGGGCCCGTGCCCGCGTTACGTGCCCTCACTGCGTCATGAGCTGACGCGCCACATTGGGAGGCGAGGCAGGCGCGTGCCCGTCACCAGCCCCACTCTCGCACCAAGTGCAATACCCAACTGCCCGACATCGCTTCCATATTCACCTCATCAAAGATTTCGCAAATACTTCAGTAACTTAGGAGCACTAAATTGAAAAAGTAATTAAAAAATTTGAAACATGGCACAATTTTTCGCTTGCAATTAGCCACTTGCAGTGACAACAGATTGTTATGGAGTCCAGGCCCCTTTCCGAGCAGCTTGACCCACACTTTGGGACACAAAGCACCAAAAAATCACAAAGCATGGGGGCAGTTCAAAATATCGTAAGTCAACCAACATAATTTATACACTAAAATAACCAATTACTAATTTAATGTCAACGCGTCCACGTAGATCACTAAGGCCAATCAAATTCAAAGCCAGAAGTCAGTTCAGGCAGTACAGACGACATGTAAATTGCTGCTAAGACCTTAATGAGTCGTTTAATCAATTATACTGAATGATGCAATTGGTTAGGAGCAGAGAGATAGAACTTAGACCAATGAGATGAACTTGACGTCTCCGCTCGATGCAACTAGCAACGGGTGAGGAAGTGCCTATGTCTGCTAGGCTCGGCATTCGCCAGAACTCATCTCTCACGTGAGATGTTTGAATCCATTTAGAAAACAAGCAGAATAGGCATGAAGCGACCAAAGCGACGTGTCACTCTAAAGCACTTGCAAACCTCAAGCCGCTTGAGCAAGCACAGCAAGCACTCATGAAGGTGGAGCACGTTCACTAGCATTCCATCGCCAATATTCAAAACTTCTGGCGAACGCTAGACTAATAAAGTCAACGCAGTCATTGCGGTATGACCCACCGGTAGGTCGTGCTTAAGATTTTCTAACTGCAAAACGATCCATCGATGGGTCGTTTGAAAATTTGTCTACAATCATTCTGAATTAATGGGATTTACTTTGAATTTCAATTTGAGTTGGATATGGAACTTCAGTTTAACCCATCGCAGTCAATGTGTTAAATGGTTAGGAAGTATGAATCGAAATGGCATTAGGTCCTTTAGTGCTGAGTCGCCCAACTTCCTGATAGCAGGTATGAGAAGAAACCCGGAACAGCTGAGATGGCCGTTTTCGCAATTTTTTAACCCTTTTATCGTGATTTAGTCTTTTGATTTAGCAGATCTTGGAAACTCATGAAGCTAGCTATACAAGTCGCTAATAATGTTGCTGTCTGACTTCTTCATCCATATAAGTACACTCAAACCAGACCTTCAAATTTCATAACGTGGAAAGTTTTGTGGTCATCTAGATATTGTGTTTGCTGAACTATTAATCAAAATAAAAGATTATATCAAGTTATTATTTTACGATTGCCTAACCAGAACAAAGATCTTGAAAGAGAGGAAGGATGAAGGCACCATTCAATATGGAGTTGAGGGAATGTTGTACCTATGCACAAGGTGTGTTCACACTCAAGATCCCCTGCGCAGAGAAACAGCACATTGAGAAGGAAGTTGATGAAACAAGCTGCAAGTTGAAGTAGAAAGTAATGGGTGCTGACAATGGAAGACATGAGAGACCAACAAGATTTTGCTAATCAACAACCTAATGAGCAGACACATTTTGCTTAACACTTAAGTCACCAGAACTTTTTTGTTGTATACAACGCAGTCATGGGGGCAAAAATTTGTCTCACAAAGTGATTCCGATGAAATATACAACTAAGCTATATTCAACTTGTAACATTTTACATCTAATGTTTAACAGTGCTCATACTAGTTGAATGAATCAGTTGAAAGTTTTTTCTTTGAGCTGTTTGGTAAAGTCACCAGGTTTATACCACCTTGTATTACAGTATAACAATGTACCTTAGCAATGGCAAGAGAGAAAATTAAAAATCTAATTTCAGAAATGGATTTTCTTTTTTTCCCATTTTGAAGGTTCATTTTCTGATCTGGATGAATTAAGTTTGTTTCCTAGCCTCGTTTTTCAAAGATAATTCAACAGTCATTGAGAGAATGGAAAAAGTATATTAAAAGCATGAAACAACTGAATAAAGAAGTCAGAGCTTTGAAAGACCCAAGATTAGATTATATAAGTTAGTCATCCCTCTCTAACTGCAACAAAAGCTTTCCAAAGAGAGAAAGGAGCAAATGCAGAATTGATACACAAGGTGCATGGAAACAGTTGAGTAAAGAAGAAGATTATGAAATAAGATCAAAGTTGAAGAGAAAGTAGTGGAGGTACTGAAAAACTGGACAGCAGTGAATCAAAAAAGCAGGGCCATAACTAAACAAGAAAACCTTTCAAATTTCAATAGAAGGCCTACCAATCCTTTAGCTTGGGACCTGAACTGCCAACATATTAGATTAAAGGTTAATTACGGCCTTCTTAAGCACACCAAAGGTGTTTCCAAAAGAGAAAGGTGGAGGACACCATTTAGTACGGAATTGAGGGAACCAGGAACCTAAGCACAAAAGTGGCTACCCATATCCTACACACAGAAACAGCAAGCCTGAAACAAATTTAAGCCTGAAACAAAATAAAAGTTTAAGATAGTAATAGGTGTACAAAGAAAGGAAAACAGAACAAAAAAGGATGGATTATAATAGAAAAAGAACTATTAAATTATAACATGAGGAAAGCCTACAGCAAAGGACCTCACATCTTCTCCCAAATTGCTTAACTAATAACCAAAGTAAAAGTATCATTCATACATGGGAAACCTTTGCATTAGCATGGCCTTCAATAGGAAGGAGAAGCATTTGGCTATGACTGATTTGAATCACACACTGATGGGAGTAAGTTGTGTTCACATTTTGCAGAAATAGGAATAAATTTACACTTTCACATAACCTTAACCTAACCTTAAGTGACCTATAACTAAATACTGGTGAGGATTTCTTGATGTATAATACTTAAATGCTGTTAGAAAAACTTCTGTAAACATAATTACACAAGTGTATACAAAATAACATATATACCTTTCTGATACATATAAGGTACCAGTGGTCTAAGCTTTTCTTCATATTAGAGAAACTGTGTTGCCATAATAACTCTCCAATGGTTGAAAGAAAACTAATATTGCAGGTATTTTCAATAAGCTCCTTTACACTTTGACAGCAGTAAACCCACAAAAGATAGTCTGCCACAAATAGAAGTGGGAGGATTAGTCGGAATGTGCAGGAACAATCACAATAATGAAAGTTCTTCATGGTATTGAAATCAGCACTCTCATAGAGCAACAATCAAGGTCTATTCCAATACCTGAAATTATCATTTTTCATTATATCAACACATAGGAGCATGAACTCAGCAACATTGTGCAGGCTCTGAGTGAGTGATGCACAGCCAGTTGCCTCTAAGTCAGAGAAGAAAGTGAATTCCTAGAAATAACTCAATTCTTTTTTCATCTATAATTTTACTCTTCTTATGTCCTACCTCAATCCTTATAGGTAGTTAGAAGCTTCCAATCTTAGCAAACTCCTTTTAACACGTTCACTGCATTTCTGCGGTTCATTTGGTTAGGTTGTAGGTACCAGAAATAGGAAATCGACTTTTCTGCTCGAATACATTTTTATCCTTAATAAGATGTATGAGAATGCAATTGCAAAATAACATTTCATCTCGTATGATAACAGCAAATTTAAAAAAAAAATAGCAGAACAAATAAAATGTCATTCATTCATACCGGCACGTGAATGAGCAATTTATTGATATGTATACATATGGCCCAATATGCTGGGAATGTGTTAAATAACACTTCTTATTAACACATTCACTACGGTTGCTATTTTAGCAGTCTTTCCTTAGCAACAATTGCAATTGTCCACCACTACATGTGTTTGGCGCGCTACAGTCATGGCAGTAGGTGACTAGTTCAGTGTTACTCTAAGCAACATATAGAAATAATAAAATGCTTGGGGTAAATATAATACACGCCGTCACCCACGTAAAATTCATTGTTGACACACGTATTGGGTCAAATGTGTACCACGGAGGCGTGGTACACATACGTGTGTGCTCCTCCAATACGTGTGTGCTGCTATGAGCAATGACTTTGTGACGTGTTGGTACAACTTAGGTACACGCATCTTTGATACACATACGCTTATATTCTAGAAGTGTACTCACTATTTTATTTTAGCATTGATATTATGATACAAATTTCCATTGTATCTGGCTTGATTGTCTCATAAATTAATTATGGATGTATAAATTTTCACTTTTCAGCCATGAACAATGTAACCTTTTATTGAAATAAAAGCAGCGCTGTAGCTGAATATGATTCTAATAACAGTGAATGCTTTTCTGATGGATCCAGTACATATTTAGATGAATTATCGAAAGGAGAAGCAGAGAACTTGTCGGTCAATGAAAGTTTTCAAAATGAAATGAACCATGAAGACACTGGAGTTGCACATAATTGGAAACCCGTATCTGCATCACCATGATTGTTCCCATTCACTGGCAAAAATAGAAATATACATTGAGCCAATTATAGAGTTGGAAGATTAGAAAGTTTAGCCAATTGATATAAATAACTTATCATTATCTGATGTGATTTTCAACTTATGCTTAGTATTAACAGTTTTTCTTTGACGGGAGAAAGGTTTTTTTTTAAATGACTGCTTTCTTTGTGATTTTTTTTATTTATACTTTGTATTAAAAGCTTTCCCAGCAACCGAGAGTAATTTCTTTTATTACAAATGGCTGTGTTTTCATTGCAATCTTTGATCTATACCCAAATTTTTTTCCCAATAAGGGATCTAACTACAATTTTTTACATTATTTCAGCCTTTTCCAAGCACATATGTGAAGATGAAGAGTTTCATGATATATGAAGATGTGACATTAATTTATAGAAATTAAGAAAAAATAAGCAGTGGTACACATATGTACCAACACGTATATCAGTAATGGACAACGTGGTACACACATGCACCAACACGTAGTGAACGTTTTGAACTAAGAAAATTTTGTTAAACTGCTCTAAATAAAAGTTTCTATATTATGTTAACTCATATAATTGTGTGAGGTTCATGCTCATTCACCTTCAAAATATAGGGATTCAAAAGAACAGTTAAACTGATATTAAATACTGCTTAACACATTTATTGTGGTAGGACCCACCGGTGGGTTGTGCTTAAGATTTTCCAGCTGCAAAACAACCCAACGATGGGATGTTTGAAAATATTTTCAACAACTTTTGACTTTAATTAAATTTGAGTTTGAAATTGAACTTTAGCTTAATCCATCACAGTTAATGTGTCAATCTTGAGAAAAATGGCAACTCACTTAGAGAGAATGCTACAAGCATCATGAGTTTGAATGGTGTAATTTGCACAGCAAACATTCACTTATTTACAGCATGTTTATGTTATGTCTTATCTTTCATGACATTGCAGCCATCTTGTTTTCATTCACTTCCTGATAACAGTGACATAATAATCCATTTTATGATTTTGATTACCCACGAAGTCCTTTTTCATAGCCATTACAATATTGACCAATGGATAGCTAAATATCTAGCCAGATATAAAAAAAATCATTCCTTCAAAAAAGACAAATTGGAATTGTTTCAAAATCAGGATATTTGAAAGAATCAGAATCATACAAGAATCATCAAAAAATTTTGTATCATTCCATCACTAATAACAAAACACAAAAAATTGTTCCATTTCTAAGGAAGGCCTAACTAACCTTCAGCTGAGGACCTGACATCTTCCTCCTGGGAGTGCAAATTTGCATTGATGCTATAAATGTATTCCCTTGAGGGATTTGGCTACAACACCAAGAGCTTAAGTTGCAGTGATGAGTACCCATACTAGCTAAGATCCAAGTGCAATGCCCTGGGATAATTTTAAAAATGCTGGTCCTACACTTGGGAATACTTGATCAAATTTTTAAAAAAATCATTAAAATAATTCCAGTACTTTTTCATTTTTCTTAATTCTACAAGAAGAAAACAAATCACCACTTATTATAAATATTTCTATTTACTCATATTGAACCCTTTACAGTCAAAGTGGATTTGAAAATCCACTTTCATAAACAACTCTAGCATATTTTATTCATTGTAAAATTTATGTCCTTATATGTTCTTCAAAGTTTGTTATTGAGTGGCAGTCACTTCCTCTTTGTGATGTCAGTGACCTCATGATGCCCATGCCAGTGTAATGATGGTGGATGTGATAAAGGTACGAGTACAAAACGCGGACGTTAAAGGGTTAACTCAAATTGTTAAGACAATTCTTTATTATGATAGAAAAAAGTCATTTAGAATGAGTTGCCATGCTTTACTTCATTTCATTTGTCCACATTTAAAAAATGTTAAAACCCCTTTGCCTCTATCTTGAATATCAAAACATACAAAAATTGGCAGCAGTTTTGATTCCTAAGAATTAACATGAGCACTTTAGCATCAGCAAATTACTGTCACAACAGAAGATACACTTGAATAAAAGCTGTGTTGTGAAACAGATGGAAGCATGGAGGTGCCCTAATGATTAGGGCTCGCAAAATTAAACGGCTCATTTTAATTAATTGACCTTACTCATTTATATTTTATCAAGATGTTTATATTTTATATTGCAATGTTTTTCATTTTTTAAATTAAAATTGCACCAAGACTTTTTTCATGTAACTAATTACATAGGTATAAATAATTCAAACTTAAATACAAAATGTAATTCTTTTAAATATCTATAAGTATTTAAATGTATTTAATCCTGAGAGACCAATGTTTTGTCTCATATGCTCAGTAGTTCAGTACATTTTTCTGAATGCAAGACCAACAAGAATATCATTTTTTGAGTAAAAGCCCTGAAAATATTTAACTTTTAGAAAGAAGCTTAAGTTATTCATAGCATATTTAGTCCATTAGTGGAGCAGTAAATGCTTAAACAATTATTAAAAGTGTCCCACATGCTGATTCACTTTTATACTGCATAACATCACAAATAAAAAAGAAGCTTATTCTGCAAATAACAAGAGATGCATCCAAAGAAATCATTGTTTGAAGATATTTATAGTCATGGGGCAGCTTCACCTATCTCCAGCAAAAGTTCCAGCTCAACTGAAGAAATATTTCCAGCATTTGATGTTGTGCAGACCAGCCTGCAAAGTACACTGGAGTTGATAAAGCCAATAGGCTTGTAAAAATTAATAGGCAATTGAGGCCAAGCAACAAATTATAAATTTCTTACACATAATACCTACCAAATTAAGTTAGCACTAATCAAATGATACATAGTATTAGTTAAGTTACACATTTGCAACTCAATTCTGAAATGTTCTGTTGAATGTTTGGCTTGAAAATTGCAAGGTATTTTGCAATTGACTCAGTGACATTTCTATCTAGAAAATGAACACAGCATAGAAATGAGGAATCCACTTTAATGTTTTTTTTTTTCAAGGTAAGCATTTATAGAATCATTGGGTGGGTTTTATGTTTAATCCAATTTGTTAAAAAAAATATTCCTATAAATATAATATGAAGCCAGTCCGTTATACAGCGGTAAATTTTTTGGCTTAAAATTGTGCCTACAATTTAGGGTGGAATTTTAGATAAATTTTTACTTTAATGTACTCAAAGATATAAATAATTTTGGGTCAATATTGATTTTAGGCCTTTCATGGAAATTAAAAATTCCGCTCCAAAGAATCACTAAAGGAACATATTTAAAAACGTTTTACATGAATGACATTCTGCTCGCTGATGCGTTATTTTTGAGTTATTCAACTTTGTAGTTAAAAGAATGTCGTATATAAAGTGAAGGAACGGACACGTAAATATGCTGTAATACGGTATTATCGTAACGATGGTTGAGGTTAGGGTAGGTTATGGCAGGTTAGTTAATAAACTAATATAAAATAACATAAATCAATGCAAAATAGCTTACCTTAACTTGCCCAGACCGTCTCTGTTTGTTTCCCGCCAAGAAATGGGCGTGTCCCGACAGAAAAGTGGGCGTCGCCCAACAATGCGGCGACTAAGCAACCGACCAAATAATGTTATTCCTAGCTGAACGTAATTATTGTTATATCTCAAAAATAACGCATCAGCGAGCAGGATGTCATTCATGTAAAACGTTTTTAAATATGTTCCTTTAGTGATTCGTTGGAACGGAATTTTTAATTTCCGTGAAAGGCCTAAAATCAATATTGACCTAATTTTGTTCCCAAGAATTGATAAGAGAATACATTTAAAAATGTTTTACATGAATGACATTTTGCTTGCTAACGCATAATTTTTGAGATAGAACATTAATAATGTTCCGGTAGAAATAACATTATACAATCGGTTGCGCAATCGTCGTATTGTTGGAACACACGCAGATTCTTGGCGAGCGAACATCAGCCTCAGTATGGCTAAGTTAAGTTATTTCAGGCTTATTTAGGTTGGTTTATTTGATTAACCTAACCTCCCCTATCTTTATGTCAACACCATATTATAGCATATTTACATGTCCGTTTCTTCACTTTCACATACAATGTTCTTATAACTTCAAAGTTGAATAACTCAAAAATTATGCATCAGCAAGCAAAATGTCATTCCTGTAAAACATTCTTAAATGCGTTTCTTTTATGATTCAAGGGAACCAAATTTTTAAATTCCGTGAGTGCATTAAAGTAAAAATTTACCAAATATTTTCACCTTATGAATAACAGTAATTATGCTGGCACTTGCATGCATATAGAATAGGTAAACTGATTTTGAGGGTTAGAATCACCAACGAGCTGTTTCAAGTCATTCAAAATTTGACACACAATATTAAGCCTCTAGTGTCTCAATAAAACTTAAAAAGTAGAATGTAGCACTGATACCTGAAAGTGTAGATAATCCCGTCCATCATCAGTGCCAGTGATTTCAAAACTTGGATGACCAGCCTGGAGAGGACTAGCTTGCAGAGGACTGTGCTGGTGAGAGAATGAGGTGTGCTGAGGTGGCAAAACAGATTTGCCAGGAAAGCTGGTAGAACGTCGAAATTTCATGTTTGCAGCCATCGCTGCTTGTGAAACTTTGCCCACCCCTCCCATGTTAGGCTGAGCATTTGAGGCAGCTCTGATGTTGCTAGACACATTGCTGCCTCGTCCACGAGGCCAGGCCATAGCACCTATTGATGCACTGTGGCCTCCAGCAACTCCAACCTGGCTTCCTGTTGGCCCAGTCATGCCAGCTTGAGCCCCAGGAGACCAGGCACTTGCTTGACCCAAACCAGAAGACCATGAGCTGCTTACTTTGCTGCCTAGAAACCCCTGTGCGGCCCCATGGCCAGAAGACGGCCCTACCATCGAGTTGTGGCCAGGAAGAACACCTCTTTGAGTAGTTTGGTGCTGCTGGATGCTGCGCTGACTGTTGAGCCGACCTAGACTCGGCCCACTAAACAGTTGAGGCACAACTGAACTGCCTTGACCAAAACCAACGGAGCCATTGATTGCTGGCATAGAAGCTAGCAGCTGACTGGGGTCATCTTGAGACCAGAGCGAGGCAACAGAGGGAGCCAGGCTCAGTTCACTGACAGACCCAACAATTGCCTGGGTGTCCACTCCAGTATCAGCAGTTCGCACAATAGAGCCACTGCCATCTCCATTTATTCCAGTAACACTAGCAGATGAAGAGACTTCCTCTACTTGTGCTAGCTTGGGAGCAATTGGAGCGAAACTCTCTTCGCCAGCACTCGCTCTATTGCTCGTGTCAGGGCTCACGACAGGTGTAGAAGTGGCCGTGCTTTTAGGAGTATTGCTGGTGTCCAGCACAGAACCACTGCCTCCACAGCCACTGCTGCCAACGCACTCTTCCTGCATTTTATCAGCGACGTACAGACAACGAACTTCAAATTCAACAGATATTGATCGAAAATATACACAAACGTTATTAAAAATAAGAGAGACTTGATAATTTTAAGTCAACAATAAAAACAATGGGCAGTGCCAAATACACTGGCCCACCCACACTGGCACTTCAATTTTAATGACCGGTTCAAGTAACTCAAAATAGAATTTAGCTCTTTTTCCGGGCTTACACTTCTTGCCAAGGATAGAAAACTTATGTGAATTTTCCTGTCATCGTTTAAAAGATGATTGTTTTCAATAGATCAGGACATCTTATGAGGAACGCGAACCGAAACGGAGAGGCAAGGTTTGACGCAACCATACCTCACGCTGGCCAGCAGAACTCTGAGTACTGAGTGTTCCAATAATACTCGCAAAACGTAGGAAAAACATTCGTGAAAACTAAGTTCGAAATTTAAATTGTTACGAAAAGTGCAATAAAGAATGAATTAAATTTCAATACAATTATTTAAAGAAGAAGGACTATGACGGGTAAATTTGAAAATAATCCCAGAGCAACTGCTGTGTTTGGGAAAAAGATGACATCCTGCAGCAAAATTCAAAATAGCATATTGACAAATAAACACGAAATACATAGTAAAAATTAAGTCAAAAAAATTGTAATCTGTGAGCCACAAATAACTAAAGAAAATCATTGCAGCGCTAGAATATGCACTAATGACCTCCGTGCAAAGACTGAACTTGTTTTATTTAGTAGGGAGAAAAAGAATAAAACCGGAAACAGCATATACTAAAAATGTACATTCAAAATTTTGGCAAATTGAATTTCAAAATTTTTTCACAGAAAAATCCTTGTATCATACTGATAGACATTCCGCTATATGAATTCTAATATCTGTGACAGTAGTAATTTCAATCATTCACAAAACAATAAAATATGCTCATTTTATTTCCTGTGAGTTGAAAAAATAATGAAAAGATCAAAAAATCTCTACAGACAGACGAAAAGAAAAAATATTGAAACTTTGATCTATAAACTATTTGATATAAATATAAATCCATTGTGTTGTTTCCGTAAAAGTTGGCACATGAGAGACATGACAACATTATGGCTTCTAAAAATTTCTCAAATAAGACATCCTTAGACAAACGTACCTTACGAGGAGTACTAATAGACAAACTATCCGTGGTCTACAAATCGACAAACCATACTAGGCGTATACTAGGCGTTTTGAAGAAGGTGAAAAATGAAAAGGCATGTGGCCCTGATAAAATCCCATATGAGTTCTATAAATGCGGAGGAGAGAGTGTAGTCAGTATGTTGAAATGTTTATTTGATGAGATATGGAAGAGTGAAAGAGCACCAGATGACTGGAACAAGTGTAATGTAGTCCTTTTGCATAAGGGTGGACATAAGAGTATGAAAGAACTTAAAAACTACAGACCAATTGCACTGGCTGATACTGTGTGTAAGATTTTTTGCGGTATTTTGAATGGGAGGACGATAAAATTTAGTTGAGGAATTAGGAGTCCTGGGAGAAGAACAGAATGGTTTTAGGCAAGATAGACGTGGGGAGGATAATCTGTATGTAGTGAGTGAAATAATTGAGCGAATGAGGAAAGATGATAAGAAGGTAT
>JACJUY010002386.1:93918-108916 GCA_014220935.1 Platorchestia sp. MABIK | reverse complement strand
AGCCAAGAGGCGCTACAGAGCTGAGCCACAGGGGAACACGAGATGTGCAGCCAAGAGGCGCTACAGAGCTGAGCCACAGAGGAACACACGATGTGCAGCCAAGAGGCGCCACAGAGCTGAGCCACAGAGGAACACACGATGTGCAGCCAAGAGGCGCTACAGAGCTGAGCCACAGAGGAACACACGATGTGCAGCCAAGAGGTGCTACAGAGCTGAGCCACAGAGGAACACGAGATGTACAGCCAAGAGGGCCGATAAAAGCTCGCGCTGTAGCGTCCGTGCCAAGCAAACATCGACATCGCCCGAACTCGAGTAGTAAACTCGGCCAGAGAACTGGGAGTCGTTGAAAACTGGGCAGCAAGAAATGGTACTGATGTCATCTTAGGGCGCACTTACCACTGAACACAACACCGGTTACTGCCCAAGTGTAGGTGACGATGTTTCATAAAGTGAAACAAAGCGACGATTTCGAACTCGCCTTCGAGAAAACGCAAGAAAAGTCCAACTCTCACAGTTAAATGAACAACACGCTGGAAACCATTCCAAAATACTGGAAATGGAGCACGGGAAAGCTCCACGGCGTATTTCTCACAAAAAAAATATTATTGGAAATAAAATGCGTAAGATAACGGGATGCAGGCTTGCAACACAGTTAATGCTTCAGATAAGATTAGAAGTTTAAACCTCTCTATCCACAATAAAGGCGCTCCTAAGAGAGGAAGAATGAAGACACAATCCAGTATGAAGTTGAGGGAACGCGGAATATTTGCACAAGGTGTGTTCCCACACAAAAAAGTACGTGACACTGAAGTTCATGAAACAGTTAAGAATGATATTAATGAAACTGAATAAAAGTTGAAGGAGAAAGTTTTAAGTGCTGAAAACCAGGACAGCAGTGAAAGTTCAAAAAATTTAAATAAAACCTAAACACACGACACTTTACCTGCAATCCTCCAAAGACCTAGCCAATAATATCATGAAAGTGCTACCGACACCCGGCCAATAATATCATGAAAGTGCTACCGACACCCGGCCAATAATATCATGAACGTGCTGCCGACACCCGGCCAATAATATCATGAAAGTGCTACCGACACCTGGCCAATAATATCATGAAAGTGCTCCGGACACCCGGCCAATAATATAATGAAAGTGCTGCCGACACCCGGCCAATAATATCATGAAAGCGCTACCGACACCCGGCCAATAATATCATGGAAGTGCGGCCGACACCCGGCCAATAATATCATGGAAGTGCGGCCGACACCCGGCCAATAATATCATGAAAGCGCTGCCAACACCCGGCCAATAATATCATGGAAGTGCGGCCGACACCCGGCCAATAATATCATGGAAGTGCGGCCGACACCCGACCAATAATATAATGAAAGTGCTACCAACACCCGGCCAATAGTGTAATTAAATGGTATCGTAATTAGAGCAGCCGCACGACAGCGTGGCCAGATTAGCGCTGCCGTAAGCAGCAATCGATAAGCAGGCTCCCCACACGCGTCCCAGCCCGGCCTCACCACGTGACCTGCCTGCCGATACAACCAACTCCGCACCGGTCGCTGGTGGTGGTGGTGGTGGTTGTGGTCTTGGTGGTGGTGGTGGTGGTGCTCTCAGCGGTGCTGCGAGGGTTTTCACGTAATCTATTTAGCTGCTCGTTTGATTCATGTCACTGAGGTAGGTTCTAGTTTTTAGGCCAAAATATTTGGAAGGACTTTTGCTAACAACCAAACTCCGGGTAAACCAGTTGTGGCTTTAGCAAGGTTTGGTTATGACTTACTTTCGTTTGGCCGTAAAGATTTCAAAATTTTGTACTGCCGTCTCATAAAAATTGAATTCTCCCTCAGTTGCACTCATGTCACCCTGGCTGACACTGAACATTCAAGTTCAATGCTAACTGGTCTGATTTTTCCACGAAATTCCCTGGAAAACTTTTCGAAATCGGAAGCAGACTGGACATGGCTAAGCTTCACTCGTGCAGTTACCATAAGGAACTGAAATGAAGGTGATAAGCCTCTCAAATTATGAAAATGGGTGAAAGTTTAACACAATGAAGGATTTACGAATAACTTTCATTTTACTTGATGCAATATAATAAATTACGGGAGTAATGATAATTTCACACACAGTGACCCCAAATTACTGCCAAGTTTTTCAAAAATAAATTCTACGAATATTATGCGCGTGGGTATCGTAGAAGCAAAGAGGGTGATGAAAACGAAGCTCATATTAATGTACAGGTATATAAATAAATAAACTTACATAAATGTACAGGTAGAGCAAACAAACGAGCAATTCGATCATAAACACAATATTCATAAGGGCAGAAAGTATCTCCTGTCTTTAAAGAAATTCATGACACATAAATAATGCTTGTCTCCACAGAAACGTGTAGGTCTTGCACTCTCACAGACATAAGATCTGGACACCGCAAACGACAGGTTTAGTCTACAACTTACATACTCATCTCAAAAAAAAATCCGGAATTATTAGGGAACAATTACTACCGTTTAATTCTTACTTTCATAATAAATATCTTTATCTGGTCAAAAAACTGTTGTTGAAAACCGTTTATTATGACGGAGCAACATTGTTTTACACGACACTTGTCGTTTTTCTTCAGCATATAAACGTAAGACTTCTTCTTAATTCGGAACTTGTTGTTAGTAAATACAAGTAGTAGTAAATACATAAAGTAGTAAATGCAAGTAGTGGTAAATACAAATAGTAGTAAATACAAGTAGGGGTAAATACAAATAGTAGTAAATACAAGTAGTTGTAAATACAAGTAGTGGTTTTTCCAACACGGAAAAAGTTTTTGAAATCCTTTTTCTGAAATCAGAAGCCATTGCTTCAAGAAAGCGAAAAAGCGCTTTTCGAAAGAAAATTTAGTAACTTTCCAGATTTTAAATCTACACCTTAATACATCGTACATTAAACCATAGAGCTGAAGGGCCAAAGGGCCAAACGCCCATCAAGTACCGAGGAAAGAAAATAATGCATCCAAGACTTCACAATAATTCATAACGTACATTCGAGAAATTCACGATGAAACCGAACACAAAAACTCTACTAAGCCAAAAAGCACCAGAAGTCCACAATCTGGTGCATGCCGGCGCACCAAGTGAGAGAGCGCAGAGCCCGCAGCTAACTCTGTTCTTCCCAATATTTCCGAACCATTCTGGGCGGCTAAGCGGCCACGCTTAATCTATTAGCAGGCGTCCGTTATTGCATTGCGGGTATTTGCATACAAATGGGTCCTGAATGACATGAGACCAGAATTAGGAATAATTGAGCTCAATGAACTCAAAAAGTTGCAATCACAACAAAATGAAGCATTTTTCATGCTCGAATGAGCTTGAAGTTGCTGTGAAGAGCATCTTGTGAGTAGCACACTGTGCCACCCTATGGGAGTTCTACATTTGAATAAGAAAATTCTCTAAATTTTCATTCAATACAGAAAAGGAATTCCGAAATTGCTAAAATATCTATCGTTAAAAGCATAAAAACAATCTCGCATTTCCGTAGGAGATTTAAAAAAAAAAACCTAGATACCTATTATTCAAAACAACTGAATAAAGGTATAATAAGCCTATGATAAGCCTATGATAAGCCTGTGATAAGCCTGTGATTAACCTATATTAAACCTATGATAAACCTGTAATAAACCAATGATGAGCCTATGATAAACCTACAAAAAACCTGTAATAAACATGCTTAAAAACAATTTAATGGCAATATGTAGCCAATCATTCCATTAGTCGCAACTCAGACGCGCTTCAGACAAGGGAGCAACTGTGATGACTTGAACTGCACCGCATCAACTCTCAGATCAAACCTCAGAGAAATGGAAAAATGCTTAAGAGTACAATTGAAACTCGAAATAAGAAAATAGCACATAAAATAAGGCGAGCGAAATACTTCAAGTTAAACAGAACGAAAACTAAGGACAATTCTATTTACAATACTCTCACAAAAACAGGTACAATCATCATAATCAGCAAAGCAATAATCACCAAATGACAGTGAATCCAGGTAGTTTTTTTGCAGTCAACACTTACACGAAACTTCTAATATCTACTTAACTGGAAACGTCAAAATAACACCTGTTAGAGCACCTCTCTGCATATTTCCATTTTGAATTGAACAAGAATACCTTGAGATTAACTCTACAATGACTGTAACACAGTTGGGCGGCACCATTACTAGATAAACTTACGACTTATCCAGTTTCTCCTCAAACGTCACACGCAAAAAAACACGGAAATAAAGACGCAGAAACTAGCAACATGAAAGAAAAACATAATTCTTATTCCTATCGCAACCGAAACAAATGTACTCTCCAGGTAGGGAACAATTTCGATTTCTAAGGGAACAATTTCAACAGAGAAAGTCATCTATTTTCACTCATGCTTAGATACCTACACGATTTTCCAACAAAATCTCGATCAACACATCAGCCAACCAGAGTTGTCATTTCGAGTTTTAAAATTCGAGCCGAGCACTCATTAGCAAAGTTGTGCAAGCTGTTTCATCACTGAAGAATTTCAAGCTTAGTGCAGTCCTCTTGACATGAAAAAAAGACTTGAATCTCATTTCCGCCCAGACGCTTCGATGCTCGCATTCACAGCGTACAACACGTCCCTGCAGCGACCGTCACGTGTTCCTCAAAACACTGAAATCCCTCGGGAACTTCTGAAATCCGAGCAGTGATGCCGGCCTCGCCAATCCCAGATAGCTCATTTGAATATCGAATCTGCAACTTTGATCATACTCATTTCGCGTCTATTTATCACCGTGTGTTGCAATAACCGAGAAACCTTTGGCAACAAATAAGTTGAGGAACATACAAACACTCAATTTACGTTCTCTGCTAACACACACACACACACACAGTGAAGCGGCACTCAAATCAATGTACTTAAGTGAATCATAACTACCAGGAAGGAATGGCGGCAGAAAATGGTATCCATTGTTAACTGCTGAACATGAACTTGGCTCAACCTGTCATTTTACAGAAAGCAATCATATGAAGAGCAAAGATGCTAATGGAAGCTAGCACATAAATCAAAATTACACAGCGTTGGAACAAACAGAAAGCATATAAGACAAAAAACATCTCAACAACAGCAGGCACATAAAAATATCTGTCACACTTCAATATTCGCGCACAATACATAACAGTATAAGTCATATTAAGTGGCAACAAGGCGGACGAGGAAAGCAAAGCGGAGTCATTCTCAAGGAAAACGGAAGTTTATCTTCTGTTAACATTCAGTTCGAAATTGAATATACCTTCACCAACTTGCGGTGACGTCAGCAAGTTTTGGGAACGTGAGCGAAATTCTGCCTGATTGATTTTTCCAACTTCTGACGTCTAAGTTTTAAACACGCACATTGACATCGGGCGATTATTATGAAAAACGCTAGTTTTAAATTGCCACGAAACGTTCTCTACTAACACACACAGTGAATACATTTTATAAATCTCAATATTAAGGATTTTTGGCGCTTCGTCGCTCAGACGAGGATGTAATCCTTAGTGATAAAGCCACACGTTATAATTTTAAGCGTTGTTTAAAAACGAACTAAAATGACAAAAAGTCCCAAGTAAGATGAAAAATTTATGCGCCATATGAGAAATGGAGCTCACTGCGACCAAACCCCAAACTCATGCAAACAAGGAGCGGGAATTGATCAAATCAATTCAGCCAATACCTGAAGGTGCTATTTCTTTAATACAAATACGCGCACCGAAAATACAACCCCAGCTAACCGTAATCCAAAGAAAAGAACGCATTATTGATTGCGAGTGCCCGAGAATTGATGTGCGCTGGAAGCCTGAGCTGGGAGGCGGGCTGAGCTGCACGACTGCCTACAGACCTGCGAGTTATTGCAGGAAAACACCAAGACAAATGTGGAGTCGCCGACCTCGACAAAACAATGAAATTAATAAATGGTATAAAATCAGCTTTAAGTATTAAACTCGGAATTGAAGGCAAATATTATTCTTCAGAATATCACGGCTAGTAGCATCACAGTTAGTCGCCGACCACGCCAAAACAATGAAATTAATAAATGGTATAAAATCAGCTTTAAGCATTAAACTCGGAATTAAAGGCAAATATTATTTTTCAGAATTTTACGGTTAGTAGCATCACTGTTGGTAGCATCACTGTTGGTAGCATCACTGTTCGTAGCATCACTGTTAGTCGCCGACCACCCCAAAACAATTGAATTAATAAATGGTATAATATCCGCCGTAGGTATAAAACTCAGAATTGAAGGCAAATATCATTTTTTAGAATTTCACTGTTAGTTGCACCCAGATTGCACCCAGATTGCACCCAAATTGAAAGAACATATTAGGGGACAAATTTCACAAGGGAAAAAATGTATAAGAGTGGTTTATGAAAATGGATTTTGAAATCCCCTTCAGCGGTAAAGGGATAAATAAATTGCAACAACAACCCTATCTGAATAACGATTCCAGTAACGCGTAAAATTCCACATCATTCGAAAAATACTACCGAACGCACCTTCAGAGGAGGGGAAATGCGCGCAAATGCAGACACCTCTTGAGGAATAGGCCGGTCTTACGGAGCATCTCGCTCTTCCGGATGAGCGGAGCGTAAAATAGCTTTGTTCTATGAGCGCCGCAATCACGTTAATAGCGTTAGGATTACAGCGAGAGCGCACACAGCGCTCAAAAATCAGCGCAAATGATACAAACGGCAACTAAAACTGATCACGCAGGCCGCTGACAAAGCACAAGGGAGCTATTTTCAACGAGCATTTTTGACATAGGCTGAAAATTGTGGATAAAATGGAGTGCCTGAAGAGAGTAACACTGCGTAAGGTTATCAATTCGATGTGTAGGAAGCAACGTCAGTTCACGCAATTAAAGAAGTAGGCAAAGGAAATTGAGTGAGCACGAGTGAAATGACCGTGGGGAGAGAGGAAGGTTACATCATGTCGTAACATTATGAAAGCTGTGCATATTTAACTGCGTAAAATATCATATTTTACGAAGGCACCTATACTTTGAAATCTTAAATAAAATAACAAAGCTGTCTGCCAAAAACAAGTTAACAATACACATAATAAAGCTCTAAATACTGCGGCAGTCGATCGAAACAGCGATTCTGACTGAACGAGAATGAACGCAAGAAAAGACGCAATGAGTACCATCTGTCGCGAGCATTCCTGGTACAAAAAAACTTGTGATATTTGGGAATTTCACTGAGTCAAAATATTATCAGCCTTTCTTGAATGTTCTTGCAATTGGCGCACAATGGCCAGAGGGCACTTAAGCCGCAGGAAAGCTCCAGTTTCTGACGATATACGAAGGTACTTCCGTTTTCAATAACGTAATTTTACCCCGTGAACTGAGCTTTATTGGAACACTGCGTCATTATACTTGAGAGTAATCGTATAAATAATTTGAAACGAAGCAACACCATTAAAACGACTCCGCAAATCTTGAACGGTTGAAAATTATACGCCTATGTTATTTTTGAATAAATGAGTGTCTGTTAAATTGATGATTCATTTAATTTTTTCAAGCACATTATTGACGAGCGAAACTGTCCCTGCAATTGCCACATCCAATCCCTTTGAGAAACTCCACACCTGCAGCATATTGCTGCAAATTTCAATCGAAGAAAGTATCCCAATTAAAATTGATCGATCGTGACCACTAGAATAGATGAGCGATCCGAGAACCATCCATAAAGCGATGTCACTTCTGTTTCAGTGCAGTAATCTCTGGTGTTAACTCACATGCGAAGTTGAACAACAATTCCTCGTCCGAGTGCTTAACGAAGCAATCTCGTCTGGAATAGGCTGAATCGTGCGCCAAGCATGTTCAAGGATATAATACCGGATTGTTTACAATTTCACTTCTGATTGTATTGAAGCACTAAAGACACGAGAAGCTAAACTAGAGCAGAAGCCATGAGCTCTGCAATCGCGACGAAAGCCTCACAGCAGAGCAAACAAGCTCGGCTTCAGAGCCAGAATGAGGGAGGACCTCCGATCTCTCCTTCAGAGACGGCCGCATCTCACTCCGCATCATGTTCATGACGCTCTCTGAACATAAACGTCAAAGTTTAAGCAAGCATTGCGGCAAATGAATATTAAACCTTTGAGTAGGTGCCTTAAGCGGCATCAACGCGAGGAGCTATGTCACTACATGTTGACAGCTGTGAAGAACTACGCGAAATTATTTCTTCGATGCAGCCTTGCGATTTCCCTTCAATTTATGCTTTGTTACAGTTCACTTGTTTCGGAACCACCATCAAAATGGGTCAATCTAGGATACCGAAGTTCCCAACATTGTCACTGAGATCACTCAAAATCAATGAGATAGAACCCATCGAGTGGAAAAATTTTTACAAGGAAAAGTACTCGAAAGGATTTTTGCTTTGAAATATCATCTCTTGGTATTCATATAAATAAGAAAGCAATACACATAACTCAGTGAATTTTACAGCGGAACCTGTGATAACAGGGAGAATTTTGAGCCCAAAATAACTGCATTTAAATCTACATATCAAAATATTACGATAGAGAACACGTTCGCATCCACTTTCAACCATTGTTCCAGGGATGATTCAGCGAAACATAACACTCATCATTCACATCATTCTACGCGTTTATGAAAGCTGGAATCGAACATACCACAGCGCTTCAACAGTTTTTTTTGCATGTTGTTATCGAACCAGGAGAAAGACTTTCCAAGAAGTTGTTTACGTCTCACAGACAACAGGGACATCAATAACACGTAAGAAAGAGGCTTGCTATGTCACGCTTAGGGGCTAATTAGCATTGCAGGTCGCCTTCACAGTGCGAGAAAATTCCATGCCTGGAATGCTTCCCCAACACACCACGCTGTCTAACTTTTGATAATGCAGAATGGAATACGTTGTAAACAGCAAGTTTATTGTACCTGTAGAAAACAGCGAAGTAATTGCCCATAGAAGAAAAGGAGTGTTTTGGCTAACATTTTCTTTGAAATACATGTAATGGGTCGTCATTTGAGGGTTATTGCAAGCAATTGAGTTGGAAGCATCCAAGTTTGACAAAGGAGAAGAACATTGAAATGTGAAATTCACAGAAATGTTGCAAATGCATAATTATGAAGCACCTCCTGGCGTAGAACATGTGTCAACAATTATGTTGACGAACAAAATGGAAATTACCGCAATCTAAACATTACCTTTTATTGTTCTGTTAGAGACATTTTCTGGAGTTTTGCAGACAGCAAAACTTTCAAACTGAACTATTTCACAAACAGTTCGTCTTTACGAAACTTTGTGGTTTAGATTAACAGTAAGTACAAAGATGAAATTCGAAGGATTTGGAAAACAATATTTTCAGTTCATCACATGCGTTCGGGTGGTTTATTTATAATAAAGATATTGTTTACGCATACTTTTATTTAGTCCCATTTTCAGATGCCACAAAATTTCTAACATGCTAGACAATCCCCGCTCACCTACTAACTAGTTTTACGACGCTTTTGTCACAAAATACTTGGTGTTTTTAAGTCAAAAAAGTACAGTTTACTTTAAAGATGATTCCTTTTGCATTTTTACTGCCGAATTCATTGTTTGACATTTTCGCTTGTTTTTCCAGCACTGATGATGAAATCTACGAATTCCGAAACGTTTGCGAGTGGGTTAATCACTACGTGTAGGTTCTTTTTACTTTGAGAGTGAGATTATCTAAGAATCGTACAATTAGTAATAATCTTAAAAATACCTTTAAAATACCAATTTTCATGTAAAATAACAAGGCAAACTAAAATAAAAGTGAACATTATATAAAATGGTATAATTTTCGGAGTGGAAAGAGTAAGAGGCGGTATTTCAAAGCCAAATGCCTGAATACGGCATCGAGTCCCTAGCGCTGTGTTGGGAAGCGCACTATCTTGATGAAGGATAACCCTTTGCGATTGTTAAAGCTGGCTGCTTTATTCTGACAGCTCTGTAAAGCCTTTGTGGCTGTTGACAGCACCATTTAGTTGTAATCTCCTCGCATTCTCTTAGGAGCCCTTGCTGAATGATTTCTCTTACACACGGACGGATCCTGAACAGAATGTAGGTATTCTACGAGTAGAGTCCCATACGAGCAGGACAGATGCTGTAACCTGATGCCATTTGAAAACAGTGACGTGACTACAACCATTTAGCAAGTTTGACAGTACTTGAAAACCCGGTAACTCGTCTATTGCACGCATCCAACAATTCCACAACACAAGTCCGTTTTGCAACGCAGCGCGTACAAAAGTTGGTGATCCGAAGTTAACAGCCACAGAGCAAAGGCTGAAGGTTACGGTATGCTATAGTTGATCTGCATTTTTATGACCACATCTTGTATTACCAGATTGGATTATGTAGCGTTGTTCAAGTTATGACAAACCACAATCACTTTCGAAAATGTAAAAAATAATCGAATTATTGTGACCGTTTATCGAAGCAAAAGAAAATTTCAACAAGCAAGTGTTCGCTACTGCATTGAAAAAAAATCACAATTGACGAATAATGAAAACAATAATTAAATGAATAAAAATGTAAGCATCATGAAGCAAACAGAACTTGAAAATTTCTAACACACAGAAGAACCACGCTCCTTGCTCGTACATCTCCGATATGTTTGGGCTCGGCACTCCACACAATCTTGGAGCGCTTGGCTCACATGGGCGAAAAGGGTTCTTTCACATTTTCAGCCAAATTATCCTATATTTTTCACAATAGTTTTTCCTTCACGAGTAGGAGCCGGACAAAAATTTAAGTGTCAATATGAATAAAAGCAAACATGGATAAATTTTACGTTACTGAGACTCATTATATTAGATTTATCAGCTACAGACTTGAATGATATCAGCCCTACACTGCAGACACATGAACGCCCAGAGTTACCTTCATTACTAACTAAATCCTCTGAAGGGAAAATGTTACAATAACTAGGAGAGCAGATCGATGCCTACGCGGGTGCCCGCTCCAGAAAAAAACGAATATGCAGCCTCAGCGCGTGCGGGTGAAACGGAAGACAGTTGAGCCGGAGGTATCGCAGGGCGCTCAATATCAGTGAGGGAATGGCGGCAGAATGGACGGAAAGGAGTCACATCTGGCACCTTACAGCGCCCCAGTCGCTCAATATCGAGGCAGCAGAGTAATATTTCCTGCAGACAATTCAGGAAGCAAGCCTTGCCACCCAAGTAAGTGGCACCAATGAACGATTACAGCGCAGGTCGCTTCAGACAAATTAAGGGAAGCAGCCGGGCACAACACGCACGCTACGATAGGCACCGTGTGGGACTAGCGCAACGAGAATGCCTCCAACTTATAATTAGACTAGCAACACAGAAACAAATCAAAATCCCTGCAGGGAATTATGAGTAAATAATTGTTTGCAACATTAAAACCAGCAATAAATAGTAAAACTAAAAAAACATTTTAAAAAGCAACTGCGAAAAATTCCCAGCATTACTCCCCTCATTCTCAGATTGAGGTTGACGCAAACGTTAACATTGAGATAAAAACAGAAAAAATTAAATGTTCAAAGTAATTTTTGAATATCACTGCCGCTGCAAGAGCCCGCTGAATAAATGAAGGAACTTTCAGAACTGTAGACTCATTTCACAAACTTTGCAACATCCCAAATGAACCATCGTCTATTTCTACGTTAATCATCGTTTACTTCTAAACTAAAACTTATTTTACCTAACCCCGCGAAGCGCTTCCCTGATTGGCATAATGATCATTTGCCATTGAGAAGTTTTGGTCCTACTTAGAAGCACTGGGTACCTAGAATACTTAGAAACACTAGATGATACCAAAAAACACTAGACGTTCAACAGAATCGTAACACCATTACATTTTAAAATACCTTCAACGCACACGCAAACAGCGATATTACCTTCTCAAGATGAGCCTCACACATGCATGGGGCCTGAGTAGGCAATGAAAGTCGCACAACACTCGACCTTTCGTAGAGAGCAGCAAAAATATTCGCAGCAAATGTGAAAGGTTTTCTCGAGTCAGCACCGGACACGATTGAATCTATAATTTGAAACACTACGTAAGGCACGACGCAAAATTGGAAAGTCTTCGTTCCATACCGTAGCCATACATCCATTTAACATCGCCGATATAATTTTTACGCTCTTGATAGATTGAACCAGAATAAACGAAGCAACGAACAGGCCTTCTATCTGTGCATAAACGACAACTACTGACAGCTGCAGTGCAGCGATAACGCACACCACACTAACGCTCGACGACTCCCAAGGCACTACTCAAATTTGCAGTACCTTTACGAACGATCATTTTTCCAGCAATTTTTTCGAATACAAACTATGATGCCGCTACGCTCCTCTCACACACATCCTCAAACGAGAGCAAGAAACCAACACTGATCCAGTTTAGTTGCGTCTAGCCACTCCCCAACATTCATTCCGGAATGAGTTCACTCCAAATGCAGATGAAGTAATTACAATTCTAAAAGATCTAACGTCTCTTTAACGGAAGAGAAAATCAGCAAATTTTGACCCTGCATAGCCGTTTTTCTGTCGCACACCTCGATAGGTAAAAAGAGATGTCCCGCTTGGGAAAAAAACACGGTATTCATCAGTCGTATTGTAGCGTAAAACTCCACGTACGGGCCGATAGAGAAGCCCCCAGCGACGGGTGTTTTTGGGCGCAACGATTGTCTCCGATCCGGCAAACGTCACCGCGGGACGAGTGTGAGAGCGGTCGATGAAGGCGACAATAACACGGATCGACGCCGTACGGTTTTACGTACGACTCTCCAGACCCAAAATTTTAGGTCAGATATTTCAATAAATTTTTACTACGCACAACACCTGGCACCCGAAGATGGGAGTTTAGAGGAAATCTGAAGGAACATTCATGGGTATGAAGTGAATAAGATATTTCGGGCCGCACAAAAAGAGAATGACTGTTTCGTAAGTAACCAATGCACGCAAATAAAGATAGCACACCGTGCATTACAATGAGTGTGAGAATTTAACACTACCTCTACCAAAAAACTGTAACGCAAGTAGCATTTTAAATAAAATCAATGCACACGGTTACATTTACTTGCTGACCACATTAAAATAAAGTAGCAAATCGATAAATGCTTCTGAATGAATGAGGAAGAATCGCTGAATAGGATAAAATGATGAGGAACACTCGCAAAGCTTATCAGTTTTCTTTAAGGTTTTTCTTCAGACGTACGCACGCGACGCTGTGATCGTTCCAACTTTACAACTGCGAGTGCATTCGAAAGGAAAAGAACTGATGCAGTATTTACCATGCCAAATAATCCAGTTTCCTTCCCCACTCGTCATATCTGCTACGCGAAATTAGCAAACAAGCTCTGGCTGTTTGAAAATTTCTCCGAGCAAGATAACGATCAGTTGCGTCAGCCTGAAGCCAATTATAAGAATTGTGAGCTTTTGAATAACTTTCACCATTACTATGACGTAAAATAGCTTCTAACACAGGTTTAGTGACAGTTGCTCACCTCCTTCAATTTGATTTAGTTACTTCACTATGATAGGATCTATGCACATTTCATGCTTAAATTTCACACAAAAACAATTTCGATTGAATAAGTTTAAGCAGATTAGATTAGATTATTAGTTAGTTTAAGCCATCCTATCCGCTACAAAGGCGATCCAAAGAGAGGAAGGAGGAAGGCACCATTTAGTATGGAGTTTATGGAACGTGGAATCTATGCAGAAAGGGCATAGAAACAGTAAGATGAGAAAGAAGTTTATGAAACAAGATCAAAGTTGAAGAAGAAAGTAGTAAGTGTTGAAAAAAACAGGACAGCAGTGAACCGAAAAACAAAAAAATGGTCCGTAACAGAATAAAAACCTATTTTATTTCAACAAAAAGGAAACCTACCTAATCCTTAGCTCGGGCCCTCACATAGTCCCCCTGGGAGCGCTAATTCCCATAGATACAACAGTTGTTTCCCCTTGAGGGAAACAAGTTTAAGCAACTGCTTCAGAATATCTAGCATGATATCCCCGTTATGCTCTGTTAACACCCGTTTGATCTTCACCAACAACGCAGTTTCAACTCTACACACCTCCAACACCAACACATGTATAACTGGATACGAAATCCTGACCACGTAAGAATAAGAGGCTGTCTGTGACTGCGCTATGTCTAAGAGGAATAGACGAGCCCGGGAATCGCGGTGAGAATTTTCGAGGTGGGATTCGGCACCAGCATCAATATTTCCGTCTGAGAGAAGGTGTTTTTGATGGCACCGAGGCTGCGGAATCCAATAAGGGGATGCAGCAATTTACGACTACCGCCGATATTGAAGCTATTAACCCTTGTAGCAGGAAATAACGCGGCGCCTACTCTCAACAATAAGGAAGCGCGCCTCGAATAAAGATGTCACAGCAACGGCCCCGGAACTACAAAACAAAACAACGCCATCGGCCTCCAAAACAACACGGAAGTGACAAACGACGCGCAACAATTTCGCAACGAGAGGATGGGACATGGCAGCACGTGATCGAAAAAACAGCGCAGTGCGACCCAGTGAACAGCCCAACAAAACTGATTGACGGCGACAACCGTCAATTCGGGAGCGTCTAATAAAGCACGGGTATCACCGATACACAGCCGAGGCGCGGCAAGAAACAAATATGCAAAAACGTAAGATAAAATTAGATTGGATGATATGTTGGTTTCAGCCTCCCTAACCGCTAAAAAATGGGCGTTCCGAAGTGAGGAAGAAGGAAGTCACCATTTAGTATGGAAAGAAGGAAATGCGGAATCTATGTAGAAGTGGCATAGAAACAGTAAGTTAAGAAAGAAGTTCATGAAACAACATGAAAGTTGAAGTAGAAAGTAGTAGGTACTGGAAAACAGGACAGGAGTTGCAAAAACGCAAATCTTTTTTTTTTTTGAAGCAACTGAATGTGTAACGAAGTTTATTTTACATCTCCCACGTA